>JBBMKE010114368.1:0-16534 GCA_037834125.1 Lippia alba | reverse complement strand
CACAATTAATTCACATTGTATCATTTAATCAAAGGAAAATAAATAAGAATCGTATTTATAAATTATTAACTTGCGCATGTTGGTAACACATATGATGTACCTTGTACAGCCGAAAAGTCGGGATGTCACAACATAAGCTATACCTGTACGGATGAGAATCCGGGGCGCTACAACCTTTTCCCTTAAAAAAAGTCCGTCCTCGGATTCTCTTGATCGATCGGAAACAACTCGGGATAATATATTCTCATCTTTTTCTCCGTCTCCCACGTCGCTTCCTCAGTTTGGTTACTTCTCCATAAGACCTTGACGAGTGGGATTCGCCGATTTCTTAATTCTTGAAATTTCTTATCCAAAATTCTAATCGGCTTCTGAACGAAGGTAAGATTCGGCTCAAGTGCAACTTCCTCAACCTGTTCAATTGGTAAGACCTCGGACTCATCACAGTAGTACTTGCGAAGCTGTGACACATGGAAGACATTGTGTATCCCCGTCATATTCGGAGGTAAATCCAATCTATAGGTTGTATCTCCAACTCTTTCTAGAATCTCAAACGGTCCCAAATATCGTGGATTCAACTTTCCGCCTTTGCCGATCCTTGCAATTCCTTTCCGAGGCGATGCTTTTAAAAACACCCTGTCTCCGACCTTAAATTCAAGATCTTTCCTTCGACAATCGACGTACTTCTTGTGTCGATCCTGTGCTGCTAACATCCGTTGTTTGATCACTTGGACCTTATCTATTGCATCTTGAATGGCCTTAGAAGGCTTTTCCTTCTTCTACCCTCGTTTCACACTTTCTTGCTTAGTCCAATTCCACTCCTTGAGATCAAAGAACAACGGGGACCTGCACTTACGTCCGTAGAGTGCTTCATAAGGCGCCATTTTAATAGACTCTTGATAGCTATTGTTGTAAGCGAATTCAATAAGTGGCAATTGCTCGTGCCACGAAGTCTGATAGTCCAAGGCACAAGCTCTTAGCATGTCTTGCAAATACCGAATTAACCATTATGACTGCCCGTCTGTCTGAGGATGAAATGTCGTGCTGAACTGTAATCTCAACCCCAGAATCTCTTGAAGTTCTCGTCAAAGTTTAGAAGTGAATCTAGGATCTCGATCTAACACTATACTCTTGGGCACCCCGTGAAGTCTGATGATCTCGTTGCAATATAATTTAGCCAACTTACCAATCTTATCGGACATCCGGATGGCTAGGAAGTGAGCTGACTTGGTGAGGCGATCTACAATAACCCAAATCCCGTCAAAACCGCCTTTCACCCTTGGTAACCCCGAGACGAAGTCCATAGAGATTTGCTCCCACTTAGATTCCGAAATAGGTACCGGATGAAGTAGCCCTGATGGCTTTTGAAGCTCTGCTTTCACAATCTGACAATTCATACAATGTTTCACAAAGTTGATCACATCCCTTTTTAACCCGTTCCACTAATAGTACTGCTTTAGATCCTTATACATTTTGTTGCCCCCGGGATGTATCGAATAAGTAGATCGATGAGCTTCTTCAAGAATAAGTTGTTTCAGCTCATCCGGTACAACCACTCTAGTCTTGAACCTTAGAAGTCCGGTGTCATCAAATCCGAATGCACCCTCCGGATCCGTTCTTGCTTTCTGTGCTAATTTCTGAACCTTCGGATCGGACATCTATGCTTCAAACAATCTCTCTTGAAGAACCGGTCGAATGGAAATATTAAAGACATGAGCCTTTATCCTCACAAGCTCTAACTCGTCCTTAACTTTTGTTTTCACGTTCACACTCGACACACTAGCCTTCCTGCTCAGCGCATCCGCGACCACATTGGCCTTGCTCCGGTGATACTTGATTGTGCAATCATAATCCTCGAGCAATTCTAGCCAACACCTTTGCCTCTTGTTTAGATCCTTCTGAGAAAACAAGTATTGTAGGCTCTTATGGTCGATAAAAATCTCGAACGTGACTCCTAAAGATAGTGTCTCCATTTCCCTAATGCAAAGACCACTGCCGCTAGTTCGAGATCATGTGTGGGATAATTTTGTTCGTGATCCTTCAGCTTCCTAGAGGCATAAGCGATCACCTTCCCGTGTTGCATTAGAACACACCCCAAACCTTTCTTCGAGGCGTCTGTATAAACTGTATACCCCTTTGTTCCCTCTGGAAGTACCAAAATCGGAGCTGTCGTTAATTTGTCCTTTAACAACTGAAATCTAGACTCACACTTTTCATCCCAATCAAACTTGACGTCTTTCTTTGTTAATTCAGTGAGTGGGGCAGTAATTTTCGAGAAATCCTTGACAAACCTGAGGTAATAACCGGCCAACCCTAAGAAACTCCTCACTTCCGACGCGTTCTTTGGACTTTGCCACTGCAAAACTGTCTCAATCTTGGAGGGGTCCACTTCCACTCTGTCTTTAGAAATAATGTGACCTAGGAAAGTTACACGATCCAACCAAAACTGGCACTTGCTGAACTTTGCGAAAAGTCGATGTTCTCTTAAAGTATCCAAAACCAATCTGAGATGTCGGGCGTGATCCTCCAGAGTCCTTGAGAATATGAGGATATCATCAATAAATATGACCACGAATTTGTCGAGGTACGACTGAAAAATCCGATGCATCATGTCCATAAAGGCCGCCGGGGCATTAGTTAGCCCAAAAGGCATGAATACGAACTCGTAGTGCCCATACCGGGTATTAAATCCCGTCTTCGGAATATCCTCTTCCCGAATTTTGAGTTGGTAGTATCCTTGCCTCAAGTCCAATTTCGAATACACCCCCGATCCTTGTAGAACATCGAACAAATCCTCAATGTGGGGGAGTGGGTACTTATTCTTGATCGTCATCTTATTAAGCTCCCGGTAGTCTATACACATTCTGAGTGATCCGTCCTTCTTCTTGACGAAAAGAACCGGAGCTCCCCAAGGTGAGGAACTCGGCCTAATGTACCCAACTTTCAACAAATCCTCGAGTTGAATTTTTAACTCCTTCAATTCCGCCGGTGCCATTCTGTAAGGCGTCTTAGAATACGGCTTTGATCCTGGATACAATTCTATCACAAACTCAATCTCACGGTCTGGCGGTAAAGTGTTCAAGCTTTTCGGAAACACATCTGGATAATCTCTTACAACCTCGGTATCCTTGAACTTAATCTGATCCTTCGGCTTATTGAGAATGTAGGCAATGAATCCTTCGGCACCTTTCCTTACCAATCTAGAAGCCTCAGTAAACGACAATAGGGGGATTACTTCTGATCCAACACCCAAAATCGATTTTCCTCCCAAAATCACCTTCTTAGTGTAACAATCAACCAAGGCCCGGTGCCTAAACAACCAATCCATACCCAATATTACCCCATATCTCTTCATAGGCATGACGATGAAATCTGTCGGATAATCCTATCCTTCCAACCCCACAGAACAACCCTTCACCACCTTATCTGCCTCCAAGCTACTACCCAAAGGCGAACTCACAACAAAACAAGTATTCACAGAAACAACAGGCAAACACAAAGAAGCAACAAGATCGTAAGAAATGAAAGAATGCATAGCACCCGGATCGAAAAACGTATGTATGCTCGTGTTATGTATGCAAATGGTACCTTCAACCACGGCTGTGGGATCCACCTCTGCGTCTTGTTCTTCACCCTCAAGGGCATACGCTCGTGCCTGAATCAGGGGCCTCGGTGCTCCTCTCTGATATCCCGGAGCCTTGTCTGGACACACGTTAGCTAGGTGATCCGACTTCCCACAAATGAGGCATAGGCCCAACCTCATACGGCAGTTGTGATAGGTGTGTGTTGGTCCACCACAATGAGTACAAGGGGACTGGGCCAATCGAGCTGCGCTCGGAACTTGATTGATCGGAGGTGCCGCCAACGCTTGTGGAGGAGGTCCACGGGGCTTCTTGATTGGACCTTTTGCCGGTGAAGTGGCTTGCATTATAGGTCTCTTCCCCGTACTAGCTCCGGATCCATGTCCCGTGTATACTCTCGGAGCCACTGGATCTTTCTTTTTGAACTCCTCATCTTGCTCAAGATCTCTCTGAACCGTGTCGGCAAAAGACACGTAGTTGTGCCCTGCTTGACCATGTCAAAGATCCTGCCTCAGACCCGCTATAAACTTTCTTGCTTTCCGCTTCTCATCGTGGGTAATGTGAGTGACGTACTTTCCTAGCCTGTTGAAGATGGCTAGATACTGCGAAACTGTCCGGGACCCTTACTTTAGGTCCATGAATTCCTGCTCCTTTTTGTCCCTCACAACTTCCGGCACAAAGCTCTCTACTTCCCACATGACTTGTTCTCCATCAACTTCTAGCCTTTCTATAGTCCTTTCCCACCAATTGAAAGCCTTCCTATCCAGCTGGAAAACTGTAAACTGAACCTTTTCCTAGTCCGTGAATTGTCTCACACTGAATATCCGCTCGATTCTAGTCAGCCATCTCTCAGAAACTGCATCATCGATAGACCCTGAAAACCTCGGCGGGTTATAGCTCAGAAAGATCCCGTGAGGGTCTCTATGGTTGTTAGGAGGTGGCTTAACCGGCTGCTGAGGCGGTGGTAGTGGTGGTGGAGCTGTCTGCGCTCTCCTCTGCTCGACATAATTATATACAGCTTCTATGAAATTCTCCATATTCATCTGTGGAGGAGCTGGGGGAGTAGGAGTGCGATCTCGGCGACAGCGTCGCTCTGGGGTTCTCTCTCTATGTCGTCGTGGAGGCATTCTGTGAATAAAATAATGAAAATACGTGCGGTTCAGTCTATGCATGAGAATGTAGATAATCCATTCGATTTCAATCATAGAAGCACGTAGAGGGAACAAATGCAATCAAGTTGTCATTTAATCCTATGCCGTACCGACCCACATGACACTAGAGCCGGGGGTTTTGCAACCCTAGGCCCTGATACCAGCAAAGGATGTAACACCCGAACGGGTAGTGTCACATCTCCCGCACCGAGACCCCGACCCGGACATGAAATGGAAGTCCATGCCCGAATCCGAATCACGGCGAACGGGGACTCAAACACACACACGCTATGCTAGGCGGGCTAACCCTTAAACCAAATAATAACCAAAACTACAACAAGGATAATCAGAGCAATGCATAGAAAAGTGGAATCATAACATATAATATCCACAATGAGCCACGGGCTCCAAAAATTACAATATTCACGTAAGCATGGCCTTCGCAGCCTCAAGAAAAGTAAGTGTGTTCGAACCTAACACATATCCAAAACAATACAAGATCATGAGTGTGTGCGACAAAAATAAACCACAAGCGAGACAAGTATGCAAGACTCTCTAAGATTTGTATCCACGCCTAGCACGTACGCACACCTGCAAGCAAAAGACTGAAACAAAACTGGGTTCAATCCAAAAGGGATTGGTGGGTATAAAAACAGGGCATAATATCAATAATACTGCAGAATTTAAACACATTCATGCAAGTCATAATCCCCGTTGAAGTTTTAGAAAAGATTTCCCAAGTGGGCAAAAAGAAAGAAAAGAAACAAAAGAAAGAAAGCATAAACGGGTTTATAACTACCAATTTACAATTAACAATAGGTCATTCATGGCCCGACGAGTGGGCGTGTACGATCTCCATCCTTCTCCTCGTGTGTATTCATTAATCATTCATTCATTCATTCATTCATTCATTCATTCATTCATTCATTCATGTGTTATCATGCAAACTTATCTTTCGTGCACATTCATTACAATTCATTACACTTTTGGGCTGTCCGAATCACCGATATTCCCGCACGTTCCTTCTCCATCGGGTGATGGACGGGTTTGCAAGACCCGGTCATCCATTCATAATGGCTATTGGGATACATAAATCCCTAAAAGCCCGACTAGCATTTCTTTGCCAAACCTCCTGGCAATGTCCGTTTCGTCGTACATGCGTTGGGACTAGTATATGAGAACCACCGTCGGCCCTTACCTTCCCAGATAGCCTCACACACTAAATTCCTGGGCCCCGTGAACAATCATGCAATATCTCGCTAAAACATTCAGTAGGGTTACACGAAAACGGGCTTACGTTTCAAAATATTTATACGAAAACGACTCAATTACTTTATATATATATAGTTTTGGCTTGAAACTTTGCACATAAGGGTCATATTGGGTCGTTTACCTAATAGAAGAGAAACCCACCTTACGCAAATAAAAAGAGGATACAAAGAGCTCAAGGATTGCCCTCGCCTCCAACAGGACCGGTATCTGTGCAACAGAAGTGAAGTGAACTCATGAGGACCATATAAGACGTACGGCAACGTCATGCACGTGATATGAGATGCATAAGAGAATAATAGATGTTATAGGATCACATAAACATACTTGCATTCATTCTTTGAACATTCATAATCATTCGGGTTCAAGTCTTTCACATTTCCATTCAACAATTTCACGTATTGGAACATATATACACATTCTGGCAATTTAAGTCACGTTTGAGCATAATTGGAAAATATTCAATCAAAACTCATGATAAATCATAGCATATAAGTTATCACATATTTAGGCATGTAAATAAAGTAAACAAGTCACAAACGAGCCAAAAAACCATGCGAAAAGAGTTGAAAATTCAAAATTTCATGCATACAAGGTAAGGGTCGCGGCGGCTACCCAGATTGAACTAAATCTGGTCGCAGCGGCTACCTCTAATAAAATCCGATTTTTCAGCCAATTTTCCCAAAAGTCGAAGGTTGCCCAAAATGAGGTTGCGACGGCTACCAAAATTGCACTAATTTGGCCGCGACCAGTTAAAATTCAAAAATTACAAAGGGTCGCGGCGGCTACCAAAATTGAACTGATTTTGGTCGCGGCCGCGACCTGCACGTATCAGCAACAAAACAGAGCAGAAACAGGGCTGAACTCTCCAAATCCAAAACAACACTCAAAGGCCACGAATCAAGGCAAGTTTAGGACATAAAAACAACATAAAATCAAACTCCATTCATGCACAAAACTCATCACTCAATGAATCAAGATCAAGAACACATAAAACCCAATTTTCTCCATTTTCAATCAAAACCTCATTAATGGCACATTCATGATTCCTCAACTACCACATATAATCATTCCATAGAAGTGTCAAGGAAGTTCAAATGATCATTTTCCACACATTAAACCCAAAGGAAACCAATGAAATAGGCATGATCAACACTTGTGGCTCAAACCCTCATTTTTGCATATTTTGTCATATCTCCATGAAAACTCAAGCTTAGCATGCCTATGATAGCTTAAAAGAAAGAGGAAGAGATGCCAAGAAAGAATCCATACTCACATGCACAAGGAAACAAGAGATGAAGGTGGTGAGAATTGGTAGGGATGATGAATAGTGAACTCTTCTCCTTTCTCTTCCTTGGACCGAAATGTTCAGCTATTGGGGAGGGTTTGAGTGTTTGATTTTTGTGTGAGATTGGTCAAAGCTGATAGGTTATAATGTGAGAGAAATATGGGTCCAAATTTGGGTCCATTTGAGTGTGTATTGAGTGAATTATGGGTCATGGAAGTGGATAGGGCATTCTAGGCGGGTTAGGGGTTGTGTTTAGGTTCCGGGTTGGTTTCGAGGGTTCAAACAAGGTTAAAAACACATAACGAACACGTATTCACGTTCACGACACGTAAAAGTAACACATACTCAATTTTCACAAATTTCCAAATTGAACCCGTAAGGTTTCGGCAAGCAAACGTACAAGTCATGCGCATATAATTCACGTATTTGAATTCAAATTTCAACAAATAATATCAAACTCAAAGAAAGGGTTAGTATAATACGAAATAAATAATGGAAATACGCAAATAATATAAATTTAAATGCGCAATTAATGCCACATAAGCTATACCAGTACGGATAGAAAATCCGGGGCGTTATAGGGATCAATTTGAAATTCAAGTCATCAATACCAATTACATTTCATTAAATATGAATTTTCCATATAAACAAAGTGACGTAAACAGGACAATTAATTCAAAATAATCAAGGATCATATATTTTATATATCATAGCATAATTCCAATATACAATACAACGCATAATTTCATCCAACACAAGTACAAGATCAAACTATACAATTTAAACAATTAACGAAAATAATTACGATAAGTACAAAAATTCATAACAATTCAATCGGACGTCCAAACGACGAACCGAAAGTGGCGATGGACTCACCACGAGAAAAGGAACCCACTGAATGAGGAAACATCAAAATGATGTTGTCGGAAGATGCCGGAACACGGCTGTCAGTCGCCGGAAAAATACCTCTGGTGGCTGAAAAAATCCCCGGAAGGACAGGATCGTACGTCTCGGCCTAACGAACAAAACCCCTCAAACAATTTCAGAAAATACCAAACGTACGGAATTTCATTGACAAAAAATGAATACAAAATTCAAAGCCAAAAAACAAAATTAAACGAAAACTGCGCATTGGAAATGAAATCCGAACGTACCATTGCGAAGCTCGTAACGAGGCCTTCGAAAGCCCTATACCAGAACTCGTAACGAGGCCTTCGGTTCACGGCCGGTTCTCGAACTGCCACCGGCCGGTTCTCGGACCGCCGCTAACACCAGAAGCTTGCCGTCGTCGAGTTGAGCAACTTTTGTAAAGAGCTTGTTGTAGAAAAACCGCCGAAAGAGCTCCAAATCGAGGCTTAAAGCCGCGCCAAAGCTGCCATCATCGTATCACCTCAACGGTCGTGATTTGACCCAATCCAATGCCGGAAATGAACTCAGGACATCGGAAAACATTGGAAACCACCAAGCCTCGCCGGAAAAACTTGCCGGAACGGCGAGTTCATCGCCACTATAGTACCGCTGCCGATTGTCACGATCTTCAGATGGCGCGTGAGGCGCAACCATTGGCCCAATGGTTGCGCCGCCGTGTCAGGAAGTTGCGTCAGGGTCTCCTCCATCGAATGTCGGGGCGCATGTCAGAGAAGTCACGCCAGAGACGGCAGAAATTGGCCGGCGAATTTGCGGCCTACTCCACCACCTATCGCGACTGAAAAAGCTCCATAACTCAGCCATCGTTGATCGTCGTGCTATGATTCTTGTACCATTGAGACCACGTCGTCGAGATAGAGTTTGTGCATGTTTAGTATGTGTGGTACATGTTTTGTCGGGGAAGAGGAAGAGAGAGACTGATGTGGGAGAGGAGAGAGAGTGAGTTAGCGAAATCTGGTTAGCCGAAGGGAGATTTCGGATATTTGATCCGAATTCGAACAAGTAAAACGGCCGCAGAATGAGCAAACAAAGTCAGAATTGGGCAAACTTAGAGTCTACGGACTCCTTTCGTCGCCCAGGACAAGCTAGATGGGTCAAAAAGGTCGGGCTCTCATCCGAACGAAAAATGACCAAAAGACCCCTAGAAGAGAAAATTGCAAAAAGGCCCCTAAACTCTTAAAGAGTTGGGATTAGGGCCCCGCAATGCGCGAAGTCACAGAATTAAAAGCAAATAAACACGTAAAGCAACAAGAAAAGGTAAATTAAAAAATTAAAGCACATAAGGAAAATAACACGTGGCGCCGGTTTAGTCGATCGGAGAGCCGGGGTGTCACAGTCTAAGTTCCGCCTAGCTTAGGAGATTTTGTTTTGTCACCTGTTCGCTACGGTTCGATTTGGGTGCGGATTCAACATTTTGTCGGGCTATGGTACGGGGGATGTGGTGCCTCACGTGCGGGGTGCTACATCTTAAAGTGGTATCAGAGCTCCAGGTTGCAAAACTGGGGTTCGGCGTCGTCTTGAGTCTGTCTAGGTCGTACGGCATAGGACAATTTGGTTAAGTGATTGCATTTGCATCGAAATTGTTATGATTTGCATTTGAATTTTCACAACCCGATGATTTTAATACGTGCAATGCATTGCATTTCTTGATTGTACTCATTCAATGTGATTATGTGATATACTCATACACTAATCGACATGCATATATCTATATTGTAGTTGTGATATTTTAAGGATGCCACCACGTCGATAAGGTTTCAATCAACCATTACCCCCATATCACTACAATCATGAACAACCTCATGCCAAAATACAACAAATGAATCCGATGGAAACATTGTACCAAGACTTTCAGGAATTCAATCTTCTCCAATTTTGTGAAGGAAATGACATTCAAGTCGAAGAATGGATATCCGAAATTGAGAGCATTTTCGAAGTGTGGCCGTGTAATTCTCAAGATAAGGCTCGCCTTGCTATATTACTTCTACAAGGACTAGCAAGGCAATGGTGAAAACGAGTTACTCCACAAATTGAAGCTACAAGCGAAGGATTAACTTTGGATGCCTTCGTTCGTGATTTCAGAAAAAGTTACACACCTGCTATTCTACAAAACTGAAGATTTGAAGTGTTTGTTAGCCTAAAACAAGGAGATAAAAAGGTTGTGGAGTATACAACAAGTTCGAGAGACCAGGATTATACGTACCTCACATTATGGGCAATGAGGAGATGAAGACAAGATACTTTAGAGAAGGGTTTTGGGAATAATGCAAGGAAGCCTTAATTGTAGAGAATACGAGTACATTGGATAAGGCTACCACGAAGGTTTTAAGGGTCAAGAACTAAAAATTAACAAGTGGTAAAGAATAAGAAGATTCAAAACCAAGGGATGAATGGGGATCCAGCTCTACCCTTCAAGTAAAGGAAAGATTTCAAAATCTGGGCACCTAAGCCAAAAAGAAAATTAGGGAAAGAAGCATAAAATTAGGAACTCTTCAAGAGCAAGAAAAGAGCCTCTACCATGTACATATTACGGGGGGAACGAATCATGTCTACAATATGTATTGAGATCGACTAAAGAAGAGCTACGCTAGTGGGTCGAAGGATCATATGGTATCGAAATGTGGACAATCCAAGGCCAACAAGCAATGGGAATGAAGTCAAAGGATTCAAATTGCAACCACATGAATTTGAGGATCGAGGTATTCGCATTCATGGCACGTGCATTCACGACATATTTAACTATTGTCTAGTTACTTGATTTTATTATATGTGTTGCTTGGAGCATCTTTATATGTCTAAGTGCTGAAAACGTGTAGCATCCCATTTGCACTTTAACCTTGCACGTATATTCGATGTTTTAATTTAGCTTGATACTCCCCTCTCGACACGAAGTAGAGTTTGATGAGAATTAAAGAGGAAAGGTAGAAGAGAGAAAAGATGGTTTGGGAATTTTTTTTGTAAAGGTGAAGATGGGGTTAAAATGAAAGAGATTATTCGGGGATTTCTTGAAGAAGATGAAGGTTAGGGAGATGATTCGAAAACTTCATGTGAAGGAATTTGGGAAAGGTAGATCAAGGATAAAGAAGATACTTGGGAGATTTTATGCAAAAGTAAAGATAGAAAATTTTTCATGAGAAGTTGAAGGTTAGGGAAATGATTTGGAATCCTTGTGTAATGGGATGGCTAGGAATTAAGTAACCATGAGAAAAGATCGGGATTGGAAGGAGTTACCCCACTGGATTAGCTGCGCAAATTTTAGGGGAAAATTCTTTAAAGATGTAATTATGCCAAACTCAATTAGGATCGAGAAAGGGAAGCTCGATTTGGAAATTTAGCGATGAATCGAGAAATGAAGCCGCAAACGAGGTTATTAAAAATACAAGAAGTTATTGTATGATACTTCCCAAAATAGAGAAGTTCGACTTAATCTTGGGATCATGGATATAACGTCTACATAACCGCGATCTTGAAGAACTGGATCCAGGGAAGAATTGGAAGGTCCATTTGATTGCTTCAAAAGGTTTTAGGAAGTCAACAAGGCGAGATATTACGTTTGAGATAGTAAAAGTGTAGGGGATGTCGAAGGGAATAAGATTTTGTGAGAAATAATTCCACGCTCCAAGGGCATGCCGGGAAAGAAAAATTTCCGCATGGGAATGAGGTCGACCTTT
Source organism: Lippia alba (assembly GCA_037834125.1). Lineage (NCBI taxonomy): Eukaryota > Viridiplantae > Streptophyta > Magnoliopsida > Lamiales > Verbenaceae > Lippia > Lippia alba. Next base: position 4,650 of record JBBMKE010114368.1, on the reverse strand, counting down.
AGAAATTTCCACAAGATATGTAGGGGCAAGGAAGTGAATCCAAGACGGCGTCGATTTGATGGACTTAGAATCAGAGGTTTGGGACTTTGACAAACAACCAAAATTTGGGAAGTTCGTTTTTGGGAAAAATAAGAACAAGATCAATAAATTTGGGTATTGAAGATGATGCAATTTACCGGGCTAATGGATCAAGAAGGGGAGATAGGATTTGGAGAATTGAAGCCGAAGAGCCCAATTCGGAAAATCAATAATAAGGACAAGAGAACCGCACAAGAATAAAAGGTGGAACTCGATCAAGTATGAAAGACTCATTTACTATCGGGGGATGAAGTCCGGGGCTATAATCAAGAGGGGAGAGTGTAACACCCCGTATTTCTGAGCCGACAGGTAGTTATATGATTTAAATTTAAGTATGCATTTTTATTTCAAATTATGTGAATTATGTAATTTTATTTGCATTTCATTTCATTTCATTTATTTGGATTGTAGGAGATTCGAACCTGGAAGCATTTTAAGCCGAAACAAATTAAATCGAGAAAACCAAAAACCGAACTGAACCCGAGTGAACTGAACCCGAGTGAACCGAACCCGAGTGAACCGAACCGGTTCAGCTCTTTATTACATTGAACCATTTCTTTCTCCCTCACATTTCCATACTTGGCCAAATATTCCAAGAGCAAGAGCAAGCCAAACTTTGATCAATCTTCACAAGGCCATATCTCCTTCGTTTCTCATCCAATTCTCGAGCCCAAGTAAGTTCTGGAAACCCCACGAGATTTCCCATCTTTCCCTCCGATCATTTCTTCTTGAAACTTGTTGCACATATGATTTTGAGCTCTTGAATGAATAGTAAGGGTTTAGTGCATTTTTCTTAGTTTTGGTCACTTACATGCATTATGATAGATTTGGACTTGAAGTCTTGACTAATAAGATAGAAAGGGCTTTTCTTGCTTGTTTAGTAAAGTCTCGTTTATATTTATAGAAGTAGGTGATTGCTAGGGCACTCATCATTCTTCATTCGAAACTAATGAGTGTCCGATAGGGGCTTTCTGCCTTGTTATCAAAAAGGGAGTTGGGTAAAGCAAACTCCCTCCTTGGAGGAGCACGGGCTTAGTCAAGTAGAACCGGGTTGCGCTGCTTGATGCTCTGATCGAAAACAAATCAGTGGGGCCATGTCGGTACGACTGAATATGCGTTAGAAAGGTCAATCCCTTTCCTAGCATTATTGTTGTTGTTTGCGTTGCATTTGTTCGGACCAATTTGAGCATTATGGGATTTTTGGCTTGGACCCCTATTTTTTCAGTAAGTTTTGCCCAGATTTCTATATCCAAACGGGCGTTTGGAGCCCTAGTGCTATTTGCAAACAGCCGTTTGGAATAGGCGGGATTTTTAAATCTGTCTCTGCCAAATGGCTATTTGGGTTTTAAGAAGAAATATGAAACGACCGTTTGGATAGGGAAATTTGTTTCAAAAGCTTTTCACACGCCCGTTTGGACTTTGTTCTTGTTTTGCAAACGGGTGTTTGAAAAGGGAAAATTTGTTACAAACGGTATCCAAACGCCCGTTTGGATTTCCTTTGAAAATATGAAACGGGCGTTTGGGAAGCCATTTCTGGGAACAGACGCATATGAAACGGGCTTTTGGGATTTGAACTAAGACACCAAACGCCCATATAAGATGCTACTGTCCTTTTTTGGATTTTTCGACTTTTGCGGTTCAATTCCTTTGAACCCTAAATGCTTTGATATGTCCTTTTTATACGTTTTTATGCATTTCTTTCGCTTATTTTGATGCGTGCGACTTTTGTATGCTTAAGAGGCGTTTGTACGTGCCAATATGTGACTTTTTGGAAATTGTTTGATTATGTATGATAAGCATATGCATCTCATGCATGTCTCTTTATGTCGTGCGTCATTTTCAGTCCATATAGAGTCTACGTCTCGGGTTTCTTTGTGTTTCTTTTTCAAAGGAGGACCCCGTTGACGAGCCCGAGGCATAAGAACTCACGCTCACTACACGTTTTGGTATTTTGCAAGGTGAGGCTAGGACCTTTGTATAGTTACGCGACCTATGGCCTTAATATGATGTTTTCATGCCCCGCATGTGAATATATCCTATACGTATAAGTAAATATGTTTTTGTTACGATATGATTATAACCTTGTGTAATATGCTTGATTTGAAAAGTTAATATGAAGGTATATATGAGCCTTTCTGGAAATTCCCGTTCTGTTTCTGTTTATGTAGCGAGCTAAGCCATGAAAGATTAGTTAAGATAAGTTACGTTATGTTATGTTATATTATGTAAGCTCAATGGAACTATGGGTATGGAAACCTCAGGACGGTATAGGGCCGTCGAGGTTAAGCCTGTGCATAGTCTCCACCCAAGATATCATGTGCGACCTCAAGAGATAGGGAAGGCGTGATATTTTGATGCCTCCGGTTATCTGGGGAGGACCCGTAGTAGGTTAGCTACCTCTCGGGGTATGGTATATGTATGGATGGTTAGCATCAGCCGATCCTTCCATCATTGGTGTTGAGAAAGTTATGTTTATGATTTCGGTTTTTGTTTATGTTCCGAGAAGTAGGTTGGGAGCTCGTACTCGCCGAGCATTCATTTCTGTTCAGTTATGGGAATTATGAATCGGAATAGAGATTTTGAAACTGTATATTATGTTTCGTTTTTGCTTGCAAAACCTATATCCGGTTCATGAATCCACCTTTGATATGCGCTTTGATATATGTATATAGTGTGCGGGTGTGCGTTAGCCCCCTCACTCAGTCAGTTGACTGATTTCCTCCGTTTACTCTTTTTCAGTTGCAGGTTGGTTTTGTCGGGAGCTAGGCGGAGAAGTGTCTGCACGTGTACACTTACCAGTCTAGGTCCTTAGTGCATACATTCCTGCTTACTTTTGTATTATGAATTGCTTTGAATACTTGGTCATTTTGTATATGAATTTTGTAGGCCGTGTCGGCCATTGTACATGTTGTATGGAACTTTATCCATGAATGTATATATGCTTTATTTGATTTTAATTCTCAGCTTCTGCGCACTCTGTGTCTTGTTTAGTTAGCTCCGCCTGACTTAGTGTGTGTGTTTGGTCATCCGTTCGCTACAATTTGGAATAGGGTACGTATCATTTCGTGACCGAATTCGGATATTGGTACGGGGGATGTGGTCCCTATTTGTGGGGGTGCTAAATTATGTTTAAAAATTACAAGTTGAAATAAGCAATCGGTTGAATTGAATTATTTTATCTTTAGTTTTGGCCTTTTGGGATAAAGATATTTTATCATCTACATCGTTTGCAGAAACTTCTATTATTAGAGAAGACGAATTTATAAAAATGAAAAAAAATAATATATTGTTGAAAAGTGTTTGGAGGAAGATAAAAAATATAGAAGCCAGAGGTTTGTTTGGGTTTAGACCCATATTATCCTTCTGTTATATTCAACGCATATTAGAAGGTTTCGAAAGCAAAATTCAGTAATTCAGTAATTTAAAAATCGGATATCATATTTATCGATCGTCAACAATTCAATAGAAAAAATACAATTTTCAGCGGTTCAATAAGCAAAATAACAGTACGGAATCCTTGAAATTCACTGAAAAATGAAACAAAAAGGCACAAAATAATATATTCAAACTTTGATTTTTATCAAGAAAATTCATATTGTAAAACATAATATATTCAAGCTTTGATTTATTTAGGCCAACAGGGGTTGGTTTAAGCGGTAAATGAATTCATTCATAAGGGCGAGATCCCGGGTTCGAATTTCCGCTTGAGTGTGCGTGTGTATTTAAAATTAAAAAAAAAAAGCTTTGATTTATTCAGGGAAGTGGCGGAAAAGTAGCAAGGTGGTGGCGGCAACCGCAGGCGTGGTCGAAGTGGGGGTCGTTTCGGCGCTGAACTGAGAAATCAATTGAGAATTGGGGTTAGGGTTTTTCAATTTTGTAAGCTATTTTGGAATAACATATTCTCAGCAGTTAGCAATATAGAACAAATAATATATTTTTTTTAAAACCAAAAAATACTAAGAATAATTCTCTTCTTTAAAAAAAATAAATTATATCTCTTGTGCCGATTAAAACTTTTTTAACAAATAGGTGTCAAGTTTTGGACGAATAACTCTATCTCTCCAATGGAAACTTGAAAGGTGATACTAATCTACTGTCCATAAGCTACAAGACATTGGAGTTTATATACAGTCTATGAAGAGAAAAATATATTTTTGGTCTCATACGATTTGGTGTTTTGCAATTTTGGTCCCATACTTTCAGAATTAGACAAAATTAGTTCCGTAGGTTTCATTTTGTGACATTTTTGGTCCCAACCGTTAAAAATTGGACGGAACCGTTAACTACATATAAAAGTCAAATATAATTTGTTGAAAACGAAACATAAAATGGTTGGTATCCAAGTTGGCAGAGAACTTCTTTTGCTCAATGACGTCTTGGGTTCAAACCCAAGTTCTCCCTTTATATTAAATGTATATATATATATATATATATATATATACTTATTATATAATATTCACATATATGAAATACATATAATATATTCCATTATATCTATTATATATAATAAATAATATATTGATATAATAAATAATATATATTCCATTATATCTATTAAATATTAAATATTAT
>JBBMKE010113938.1:0-16545 GCA_037834125.1 Lippia alba | reverse complement strand
GTTTGGATTGAGAATAAGTGTGAAAAGCACGGGACAGGCAGAAGAACAATAAATGAGGTTTGTAAGGGTGATGAGGCACTACAAAAAAATTGATTTATTGTGAGGAAATAATTGTGAGGAAATTCATTTTTGTCACATATAAGTATTATATTGTGAGAAATTTCATTATTGTCATATTAAATGTGTTTTTTCATAACAAATTTTGATTTTGTCATAATAGGCACAATCTATTATGAGGAAATAAAAATTTTCTCGCAAGAGAACTATTTTTTCCTCACAATAATATAGGACATAACGTGACAAAAAAAAATTCTCATAAAATGTCATTTTTTTCATTTTCCCGGGTAAGCCTAAAACTTTTCCCCATTTTCCCCCAAAAATCTCCCTCCAAATATTTCCTCACATTATAATATGAGAAATTTGTTTGTCATAAAAGTTTTTCTAATTTTCATGTCTTACAAAACGACATAGTCTTATCATCTATCTAAAATTTCTAGATCTATTTCTCACTTAGATTTTCTAATTTCATTTTCACCCCCATTCCATCACATCGATTTCCAGCAAGAATCGATGGCGAGAGACGATGAGGCTGAGAAACAACTGCTCCGGCGAAGAGGATGAGCACAATCGCTGCTCCGACGACTATTTTCGGTACCCATAGATGAAGCATAAATATTGAAGTCTTCGTGTACAGGTTGGTGTCCACACCGGTTATATGGGTTTCTTCGATTTCTTTCATTTTTCTCCTTTCCTTTTGAAACTTTTAAGCATTGATTTTGTGATTCACTTTCTGCAGTAGGAGACCCTCTTTGTTGCCCCAACTTTGAGTGAATCGACATCAAGCGGAGGTAAGTTCTTTATTATTTGAGGTTTTTTTTAAAAAAAATAGATTACTTGAGGAGGATTATCATCCTTTAATCTTTTTTTGTTGCTTAGTTGTAACTCTAGGGGACATAAATTCAGAAAAAACTACATTTAAAAGCTGCACACTCTAAGCTGAAAATTAGATGAATTGAGTTAATGGGTAGCGACTAATAACCCTTATGGAAGTGCTCATTTGGATGTTAATTAGGGGAACTTTCATAAAATCTTATGATGCAATATTCATGTCAACTTATATCACTAGCCTGGATGAGAAGTGATTTAATATTATTTCCAACAATGGATGTGTATAACTTGAGAGCTTAATCCTAATCTAATAGGCCATCCCCTGCATAATATACTATGATTAAGAAGTTATGTAGAATAACTCAAAATATTTTTTAAATTTTTAGTTTTCACCACAAAGAGAGAATCTTATCAATTTTCATGAAAGTGAGTAATATAAAGAAGAAAAATTGCAGTATTCAACGGTCAAACTAAAGCCTCAAGTTGGAAGTTTGTATATGTTCTTTTCGTGAGAAGAAGATTCTTGGCTACTTGATCCAGATATTACATTCTTTCCTTAGCAATAAGCAAAGATTCTTCCATTTAGGCCTTACTGAAAAATATTTGTACATGAATTATTCTAAATTCTGCATGACATGAGAAATATATATATAGAATTTTGGAACGTTCTTAGTTTATCCCTAATTTGCAATAAACATGGATAATAAGGTACATAATGAAATTAGTTAAGAGTTATGCGAACTTATGGTTATGTTCTAATAGCTGGAATTTTCTTCCTAGTTAACACATTATTCTTTCTGAAGTTTCAAATATTTGCACAACTAACTGTTTCTTGTTTTAAGTATTAGTGAATCTGCTTTTTAGTTTGAAATTATTTGTAGAACAGAGTTTTTTTCTTTTTCTTTTTCCATTTTTCTTGTTTATAGCTCATATCAAGATCTTTTTCTTCTTGTTACACTTTCTTCTAAAACACTAGCTAACAATCATTCTTATGTTCTGCAGATACATTTCATGAAGTGAAAAGTAGACATGATTGGGGGAAAACTGAAAAGAGGTACTGCTAATTTCTTGAGTGTCCGAGAGTCTTTTGAGTTTGAACTTTTTTTTTTTATTATTCTGTACTAGTTGCATTCTTCTGGAACTCTTATATTTGCACTATTACGTGGTTACACCGTTACAATAAGACTTCTATCTGGTTAAGATTATTTGATTATTTTGTTATAGCTGAATATATTTTATGTTGTCTTTGTTTCTTATTTGCTTACATTGGTCTCAGGGTTATTTTAAATCACTATAATGTGTTGTTTTTGATGTATTATGAACTTAGTTTTTATTTGAACTCAATTTTATCTTGACATCATTGATATGAATTAGTTTTTGGTCGAATTGTGTCTTTTTCCTTTGAACTATGAGTTTCTTCTCTATAACTGAACTTTGGGTTTCTATGAATGATGAACATACTTCATGCTGCCTTTTTTTATTGTTCAAGTACATCGATCTCATGGTTATTCTAATCACTATAACATTATGTGCTTGATGATTATGAATTTATTCTATATTTGAACTAAATGATATCTGACGTTATTTTCTTTTTCATGTAACAAACATTTGGGGATGCAAAAATATCATTCAACAATAGAAAATCAAAGGATGGTTTTGGAAGACTGTCAAGAAAAGAACAAGACATATTCTGAAGAAATTGACACTTTGAAGATCCAAATGCCAAAGCTGAAAGATATATTAGAAAAGATCCCAGGCTTGCCTACGCATCTATTTGAAGGTAACCGGTGTGTTTTTTTTGTTCCAGCTATCCGGTGAAATGTTTAGTGTGTATTTGTGTTTTAAAACTCAATTGCATTGTATATCTTAGCTTTTTGATTGCATTGTCTTTTGCTGCTGCCATTTGGTTATTTTATATTTGCTAGATAATTTACTCATTTACATATTAATATGATGTTAAATTGGTACAACATGAATCTTAAACCTATAGTTAGGAACTTTAACTGTCCGCTTTGTTAAACCGGATAATGGAAAAATTGGTATTGTTAGTATGCTCACTCGCCTGCTTTTTTTGCTCTCTATCTCTCTTGATTTTGTTTCAAGTTTGAATTTATTGATTAATTTTTCGTCGTCTACTGCAGAGATTTTTAGTTGCCCATTTATTTTTGGTTCGAATTTATAGGAACTTGGCTGAACTTTTGTTAGTGGTGTTCATCAACTTGGAATTACTCCTGCGATCGATATGTGTTTTGAATTTGATAACGGTACGGTTACCAGCGTGTTAATGTAGCTTCATCTCTCAAGCAAGTAAAATAAATATAGACTTCTAGGAAAAGGGGTTTTGATATTAGGATTTTCTGCTTGGGCAGTTGTATGAGATATATTTTACTGCCTTTCATATTTAATGCCCGCTGTGATTGCAGTATAAGCTGACTAAAACCCATCATAGCTACTGATGAAATGATTTTATGAAATCTGACAATTCTATGAATCATTTAATAAGGAATTCTAAGTCATTAAGTGATATCATGAAGTGAGATCAATTTTGAAAGAGATGTAGGAGGTGCGTCGAGGAGGTTTGATTGGGTATAAATAAGAATCATCCAAAGTATCTTCTAGTTTGATTGTATTATCTAATCAATTGTAAACTAATATTTTTCTATTTCTACTTGAACAGATTGATCCTCTAAAATACAAGAGCATCATATCAGGATGTGGAGTATTACTCAAGGAGCAGGGAGTTCAAGTTTCTTTAGGTGCTACCTTCTATTTGTTGGTCTTCTTTAGGTACATAGAACTTATTTTGTCTTAGTCTATTTTGGGATGCAACTAATCTTTTGTTAACTACAAGTGCATTAGCTATATTGCTCATGACAGGACACTATTTTGCCTTAGTTTATTTTGGAGATGAAGCTAGTCTTTTGTTTAGTACATATGAGTTAGCTATATATTGCTCATGACAGCACATTGACTATATGTAAATTACTTATTTTTGATGATATGAGTATATAGATTTGGTTGACTAACATGATGTACTAGTTCTAAATGTGTTAATTTTTAGATGTGATTGAATTTTTTATCATCATAACGGATTAAATAGAAATGCTAAATCAACATTATTGTTCTAATATCTTATTTGTGAGGAAATAATTCCTCATAGTACGATTTGAATAAGAATTGTATCTAAATTAAATATATGACAAAAGTTGTCATAATTTTCAACAAGCTATTGTGGGAAAAATTTTATTAATTGTGAGGAAAATATTTGTCATAAAAACACCGAATTTTAAACTATTCAACTACTTTTTGTGAGGAAATTAATCTTTATGTGACAAAATTTTAAGATAATGTGAGGATAAATTTGTCACAAATAACTCAATATTGTGAGGAAATTTTATTTGTCACATTAACATTTGTGACGAAATAGAAAATTTGTCACAATAACCTAATGCGAGGGGGATATTGTGAGGACTCAGTGACGAATTTTTTTTGTCACAAAATATAATTGTGATGAAATTTTGATTTTTCCCAACAAATATTTTTCTCACAACAAATCAATTTTTTTGTAGTGCGCGCTTCTTTGTTGGAGTTTTTCGATGAGTTATCAATTGAATTTCTTGTTCTGTTTTGTTTGAGATTTTCTATTCCTTTTTCCGTTCCTGTCATTTGGGTTCAAATTTTGCTTCTAATTTTAAATGAAATTTGATTGTTGGGAAATGGACCGGAAGTAAATCTGATGATCAATGAGAAGTGTGTCGAATTTTTTAGAGCTCCTATTGTTAAAATCCGACTGACCCAATTACTTTTTGTTGTTAATATCAGTGGTTTTATTTATATAAAAAGAAAATGAAGAGACTGTGCTCAATGTCTAGAACAAGAATTCTGATCTTTTCTTGGGAGCTGATAACGAGATTTCAAACTATTTTTCTTCTTCAAGAGGGTAAAATGTAATGAAATTCTTTGTACATTTTGCAGATTTGATTATTAACCGCTTGTGTACATTTTGCAGATTTGATTATTAAATTAATGTGTACTATCCCTTCTACAGTAATTCAAACGCTTGAGCTCCTGGGAGAACTTCAAATGGACAACTCATTTAATGGAAGTTTGATAGATGTTAAGGAAAGGTTAGTTAGGTTGACGTACGAAACTATCCATAATTTAGTCTTTTACTATAACAAAAGTAAAAGGATGATACCTCAATAAGTATATCAGCTGCAACACATGGACCTGAAACCATGAAAGTGTGTGCTAGAGCATCCAATCCATTTGCATACTCATCCTAGAGCAGGAAAGCCATTATGCAAATTTCTAAAATCAGCATCCCACATTCTGGGAATAATGACAGCAGGTTCCAAGCTAATTTCGTGTTTGTGAATTAATGTTTATGTATATAAAATTTATGTGTTCGATAATGTTTGAGTGTTTATCGATGAAATTTTATGGGTGAGTTGGGATTTTGAATAGTTATTGATTAGAAATGGTTGATGTCTTGTGCTTTAGTACCTTGAATTCACATTTTGCTTCTGTTTTTAATTTTTTCTTCTCAATCTTTAGCTCTTTATTTCAAAGAGAAAAGGTAGGATTAGGGTGAAAAATTCTGTTGAAAATTTTTTCTTTGTTGAAGTTAGAAGAAGAAAAATACATAAAATATTCCCAAAGGGGATCACAAACAGGGAAAAAAATAGGATAAATATACTTCCATTTTTTTTATGTTTTGTTTTTAGTAGCATAATGAGAGACTTTAATTTGAATGAACACGTATGATAGTTTAAAATCTCCACCAAACTAGAAATTATATCTTGAAAAATGTTACATGTTGATTGTTTCTATAAATATATTTTTTTAATAAATTATTTTTTCTTTCATTATTTATCTTTCTAACTAATTGTTCATCTTTAATGTGTAGGGCTAAATGCTATGGTAGTTAATAACTGCATATTTTGGCTACTCTCTTTTTCATTACAGGTTTCTTCTTTCATTTTTTTGTTTTTCGTTTATTTTTGTTTGAAAATTTTATTTTTATGCAAAAAAATTTTTGTTTATTTTCTTTTTTTCGTTTATACAACTTATTTGTCCGCATTTAGATTATTCTTTTTCATTAACTTCAAAGTTTCAAAGTTTGATGTATCTATGTATATATCTCGTTAATTTCAGGTTCTTTTATTGGTGCCGACTATGATGATATTGCTGAAACATGTGATAATGATCGAGTTTAATTTTCAACGAATGATGACCTCAAATCCCGCCTCCTAATCAATGTTGAAGTTGAAGATCTTTTCAAATGTTAGCCTTCTGTAAATATATAACCATCTATATAAATTAAAATTCCAAGTATTTTGCCGTTCTTTTGGCATAATATTCTTGGGAATATATTTTATACTCTAATTTTTCAATCTAAGTTTGCAAACTAATGTAAACAAATAAGCTACTTCTGGGTATGTTAATGTAGATAAGCTATCTGCCTACTTCAACATGCAAATAAGTTATATGCCTACTTCTGCAATTTGAATCATGCACTCTCATGGTATTATTCCTTTAGTAACGAATTTTATGTTTTGTATTATTGTTTAGGAATTTTGTATCCATCATATATGCGATTTAATGATCACAAATATTATACATGAATCACTAAATAATAAAATATGCATATATCATAAATTATAATAATTTATATTAACGAGTTTACATTAACGGGCATATCTTGCCGAGCATTGCGCGGTCCAATAAACTAGTTTAGATAAAAGCGGTAATTTTTGTCCGAAAACAACCATATTATGACTCTTTTCATTTACAGTGTCATCATAGATATACGATATTAGGACGCTTTTAATTTAGCGTCCCGATAACACTATCATATTGTGACACTTAGTCTAAAAATGTCTTAATATATCAATCTCATTAATAATTAATTTAATATATAACATAAATTATATTTAGTTTGGCAAATTTTGAAAAAGCGTCGCAACAGATGCAATATTATGACGCATTTTTAAAAGCGTCATATTAGAGCGTGACTAATGACTGTTTTTCTGGTAGTGTCAATGTATTGAGCGTTGAGGAGCTTGTTAACTTCTTCCTCAATCACCGTCTTTCTGAATCCATGCACATCTCTCTTTCTCTGCTTAATGGGCTTGAATGAAGGGTCCACATTAAGCCTTTGGACTATAACGCTCGGATCAATCCCAGTAAGATCTGAGGCCTTCCACGCAAAGACATCCAAATTCTCTCGGAGAAAGTCAATCATCATGACCTGAGCCGGTTCCTTGAGATTTGAGCCTATCTGGGTAGTCTTCTCCGGATTGTCGGGCTCTAATTCGATGGTTAATTACTTTTCTGTCGGCTCAATTCTAATCTCCGATCGCGGGGCTTCGAGCGCCCTTCTCTTGCCGATTAGGCAGTTATCCTCCTCTTTCGATGGTTGTTCTTCTTCGCTTTCGGAAGATTCCTCAATTGCTCTGGGAGGACCATCATCCGCGAGGGCCTTAGTCCCTCTCTTCTTATTCTTCTTCTTATAGAGCTTGGCCCGCGTACGCTTGGGCCGTCTTCATCGAGCTTTGGGAAGTCCACCGTCTTTTTCATAGAGCCTTGTTGAATGGTCTGCTTAGGTTTGTGGCTATTAAGGAACAGGATATAGCACTCCCAGGCTTCTTTCATATTGCACAGAACTTATCCGGTTCCCTTGGGAGTGGGGAACTTGAGCTTTTGATGGTAAGTGAAAATGACAGCTTTGAAGTCGACTAGGGCTGGCCGTCCAATGATGATGTTGTATGGCAAGTCCACCTCGACAACTGTATAAAGAACACTTAAAGTTTTACGCTGTCGTGTGCGACCGAAAGAGGTGGCCAGCCTTATTTATCCACGAGGGACGATCTCGGAACCCCCAAAGCCAATGAGGGCTATTTTGAGGTGCTCGAGGGGAATGTTGGTGATGTCCATTTTTTGAAACGTAGAGTAAGGAAAAACGTTAACTGAGCTTCCACTATCAACGAGGACCTTCTTTACAACATGGTTGTGTATATCTAATAAGCTAACCACCATGGGGCAGTCAGAGGTTTCGCTGACGCCATGAGGTGTTACAATGTGCTCTAAGTCCCTATCAGTAGCCAACAATATCATTCTCGCTCGAGCGTTGGCTAGCTTCCACGGAGTATATAGATTGAACTCGTTGGGACTTCTGGTCATAGCTACGTACAAAGCGATGGTGGGAAGCGTTAGAATCTCTTCCCAAGGGTCCGCCAGCGATCATGTGGATGATCGCGTAGGGCTGGTTCTCAAGTTCTACGGTCTTTTGTTTTCCTCGGTTGCTCCCCTCGGGCTGATGACGAGGAGGACTCCTCGAGGGCCCTCACGAACTCCTTGAGGTGCCCCCCGGCGATGAGCCTTTAAATTTCTGCCTCAAGTTGGCGGCAGTCATTGGAGTCATGGCCCTTCTGCTTATGAAAGGCACAGTACTTTCCCGAATATTTCTGAGCCTCGATTTCTCTCATTTTTTGCGGCCTCCTGAAGAGTTTCTTGTCCGCCAAGGAATATATTTCGGTGATGGGCCTGTTGAGAGGAATACGTTCGCGCTCATGCCTTCGTAGTGGTGATGGGTTTCTCTTGGTATGGGGTGGACTACGACGAAGGTTGTTCTTGTTTAGCTCACCTCTCTCTAGGGCCCATACCACTAGAGAGGGGTTAGCCAATGCTCGCTCTCTATCTTGGTACATATCTTTGAGGATAAAATGGAAGTTGGCAATCTCCCTTAGCTCGAGAAGGGTCTGTGGCTTCTTCTTCGCCACCTCCTCAACAAACTCTTTGCTCACGTAGTTTTTCATGTTGATTGATTAGAACAACACATGTCTGATGAAGACCATGGATGGTCATTCCACCAGCAGGACCTCTTCATTGAATCTCCCTATGAAGGATCTGAGGGTTTCAGTAGGCCCTTGTACTGAATTGTAAAGCATGGTTGTGTCGGGGGCAGGGGCCTTCATAGAATTGAAATGACTGAGGAAGGCATCTGTGAGATCGTCGTACCCTCGGACTGAGCATGGGGACAGCTTCTTATACCATTCCTGGGCCATTCCTTCAAGAGAGGTAACAAAAACCTTAGCCCAATAGTGTAGGGAATGTTCGTAAAGGTGCATCAGGTGCACGAAATGGTTTAAGTGCTCGGCAAGATCAGTGGTTCCATCGTACCTATTGATGGACGTGGGGATCTTGCCCATCCCTACTCGAGTTATGAGGACTTCGTCAATGAGGGAAAATGCATTTAGCAGTCGGTACTCCCCCTGCCTATCATAACCTCCATAATCCTCGGGATGCTATCTCCTAGGTCACTGATGGGGCACCTCGGTTCGCTAGCGTATCTGGCCCTGGACCCCTCGCCCTACAAGTGGGGAACTTTGGACCGTGCTCGAGAGAGCTGCTGTACCATATTCTGTAGGTCCTTCAGCTGGTTTTGAGCGTTAAGGAGTTGGGGTTTTACCTCATTTCTCAAGTTTTTTCTCCTCGAGATCTTGGATTGGACTTCTTCCTCCTCATTTCCCACTTTGTTCCCTTGGGGTTCCACCACGTTCGGTGGAGGTGGTGGAGGTTGCTGGACTACCCTCAGAAGTGCGTCGTCTCTCGGAAGAGGAGGGGGTTGAGTTAGCTGAGCATTCTGTGTTGCCTCGAGGGGGTGTGCTCTCAGTCCTCCCAGTGGTGCTGCCACATTTGCACCTGATCCCGTCGGCAAGTAGGTGATTGTGAAATGTTTTCGTGCACTCTGTGTGGCCTGGGCCTCGCACTGAGCGTAAATGGCCATAAGCTGTTGATTCGTCAGCTGAGGCATCTCCCTCCTTGGATCTCTCGCGGTAAGGTCATAGGTAACTGCAAATTACCCATGTGGTATGGTTGAACGGTCGGTACCATGCTTGGCGTTGCTCCTAGCATAAATCCTGGTATAGCTCCATAGGTGAATCCTTGTAACGCTCCGGGCTGCATGAACATGGTGCCCTGAGGTGGCATCATCACGGTGGTGAATGCGCCAGCGTTTGTGATCCCAGCTAAGTTAGTGGTAACTGCGGTGCTCGTGGTGGAGGGTGGTGGCACAATGAGGGAGATAACGCCCTGGGTCGCCGTGGCGGTTTGGTTCGCCAAATCTACCGTCAAGTTCACGCCTCCAACCACTGTGGTGGTAGCTGCAATGGTGGTTCCACCTCCGAGAACCTCTTTGTTGAGTGGAGGGAGTGTCCCTTGGGACCGGATCTCGTAGTAACCATAGCAGGCAGAAGAAAGTTTTTGAATTATGGAAAGAGCAAACTGAACTGGAAAATTGAAAGCAAATGGAGGTTGGTGTTATTGTTCAACTAGCTTTTGAAATGAAGGCTAACTATAGTGGTATCCCACAGACGGAGCCAAAAATGATGGTGTTGGAAATAAAAAGGATGAATTAAACACCAAACACTTTCTATTTGTGTGAAGGAAAGACCATCACAGGCGTTGAGCCTTAGGAACTGGGTTCCCAAAGAGCGTGAATCCTACCAGTTAGGGTAACACCAAGGAAAATGAAGAAGGTAAAGCTATGTGAAGCTTGGAAGAGGTGCAGCGATGGGGTTTTCCAGTTCAATGTAGTGCGTTTCTTGTGGGTGAAGAAAGCAGTGTTGATTGCTTGAGGAAAGTGCAGTAAATTTCCTCTATATATAGTTTGAGGGTGAGGACTGTTTAGTAATATTGAACATGTGGTTCCGAAACAGTGTTGCCCTAGACACGTGGCAGGACGTGAGGGCCTGATAGTGACGTGCATGCGTCACTTTCATATTTTAGGCAGTTATGTTGTAGTGTCAGCTATAGTTAAGGGATTATTCCCTCGAGCGGTAGGACGCTCGTGTGTTAGCTAACGAGCGTAACAACCCTCGAGAATATGATCCTCTGTTAGGGAAGAGAGAATGCAGAACCGCCGAGCGATAGAGGTCCGAGGGCTGGTTCCTTCGAGGATGAGTCTTCAGCACAATGTGTCTTCTCTGGCGAGGCCTGATACAAGGGTTGAGGCTGGATCCTTTCGCGAGACTTATTTCCTTGAGCGTTTTTCTCTACTGCTCTTTACTCTTCATAAAGGTTGTCCAGGATCTTAACACGTGGACAGTGGGGATTCGAACGATTTTTGGACCCATCAGATATGTTGTAGTGATGACACAAGTGGTGGCGGTGCAAGTAAGGTAATGAAAGATTGAAAAAGAAATAAAAAGAGAAAAAAATAAAATATTTTGTATTTTAAAAAAAATTATGATTTTTGTCCCATAGGTTACTCATTTTTTAATTTTAATCACAATCATTAGTAATTTTTCAATTTCAATCCTGTATTGTCGGATTTTTTATAAGTTATGACATGGCATGATAATTCATGAACACTTGGCGCGTCCACGTGGAAGCCACGTGGACCTTCTCGCCGACCTGGACCATTTGGAATCGGCCATCTGGACAGAAGGCACAAGGGCGCAGCTGATATAAGTTGCCTAGATCGATGAATCCTATTGATAGGTCCACGTCTCTCGACCTCGATCCAAGATGGCGCCTTGCCCACGCGATCTAAACCCCCTAATTCCATAAAGCACTCCTATCAGGACGCGTGTAACTCCTCTATTCCCTGTAGCAGGCGTACTAGTGTGCACTCAATGCCCGACTGTACCTATTTATACCCAAAGGGAAAATAAGGTACGTTGGACCTCCCGAGCACTAGATCCACCATCCGACACTCAAATTGATGGCTGGCAGCGCCATTAATGTACAATTGTGGTACACGTACTACTGTGTTAACTGGCCATGGCTATAAATACCCCACCCTTGAACAGTAGTTGGTAACCTTTCAATACGCCTTTAATTGCATTATTCTCTCTCTAAAGATCCCAATACTGATTTGAGCGTTGGAGTGACAAACTTGGATAAAACCCCAAGTCACCCAAGCTAGTACTTAGCTCACATTTACAAGTGCTTTCAGGTCGATAAAGAACACGTAAATAAATTCTTGACTGAATGACCGAAATTTGACCCTCTGATCGTCCACTTCAGATCGACCAGATTTGAGTCAGATCAAGTTACGTCTCATCGTTCATTTTCTGTCAATTGCAAACAAAAATAATTGAAATTTATCCCTTCTAAAATATTTTGTTCTCACTTGAGGGGAAAAAAAAATAAAATACGCTACTAACAAGTAAAAAATATATATACACATGATGGTTTTATTTTTAAATTATATAAGAACAAATCAAAAAGAAAAAAATATTTTGGAAACCTATAGGCTATATGTATATATATAACTCACTCACACATATTCATACAAAATAAAATTATAACAAAAAGAGAAAAAAAAACATCAAACTCTCGCAATCCTCCCAATGGTTGAGACGAAAATTAAAAAGTAAGTAATTTATGGGACGAAAATAACAATTTCTTCTTTAAATTATATATGTACTATTTAATAATTTAATATAATTATTAAGAGCATTTTAATGACTAACTAAAAATCATATACATAAAGAATAAATATTAAAACAACCTTTAACATTTAATGGACTAATAGGAAGATATTTATATACAAAAATATTATATTAATTCTCTTCAAAAAATATTATATTCATTAAATTGACAGTAATTTTGTTTTAAAATAATTAATAAATAAATTATATTTAATTATTATTGAAAATATTATAATTATTAGCAATATTATTATATTATTAAATTTTTACATATCATAATTAATTTTACAAAATAGTCTCTAAACTTTCCATATTTTAACAAAACAATCCCTCAACAAAAATCATTCAACAATATAGTCCCTGAGGGCATTTTCGGAGGACCAAACCTAAAATTTGATGGAACCCTAACGGAGTTTAGGGACCTCAAAACTGTTCGCTAAAGTTAGGGACTAATCTGTAATTTCTCAAAATGCAGGGTGTAAATTGTAATTACCCCAAACCTCAGGGGACCTAGGTGTAATTTACCCTAAAATTTATTATTTTCTTTTTCTTTTTGATAATAATAATAGTAATATTATTATCTATAGTATAGATTTTATACTATATTATTAAGCGCGATAGGTAAAGGTAAAGGTGGTCTCTTGGTGTCCTCTTTTTTTATTTTTTTATTTATCTTTTATCTGTAAGTTTTCTTCTCTTACAATTTTCTCTCTTCTTTTCTACTTATTTATCTTTTATCCGTTTTTTTCTCTTATATTTTTTTATCTTTTCTTTTCTCTCACCTTATTTCAATTATTTTTCTTTTCTTTTGAATTTTTTTAAAAATAATGTTGTTTGATATTTTATGTTTTTATGTTACTTTTATATTAATTCAATAATTAAATTAAAAATACTGAGAAAATATATATTAATATAAAAATTAATTTTAAATATATTTTAAACAAAAGAATTTTATAATTTACACACACAACGAGTATGCCAAAATTATTAGTTATTATTAACAGAATGTAGGGAAGTGGGGGAAGTAGAGAAGTCGGTGAAGTGGAAGCCTCATGGGAGGCAAAAAAGTAACTTTAAGTGATATAGATATTTCTACCACCAAGTGGTGCAGTTTTGCGTTTCGGTGCTATGCTAGTTTAACCAGAGGTTTCAAGTTCGAGTCTCTGGTAACGCAGCTACCATTGGTAGGGAGAGTTTTACACTCTAAGTGGTCCATCCGGGTCGACCTATGAAAATGGGCTATAGAACCAAAAAAAAAAAAGATATTTAGTTAGCTCCCCATTCCAAAAACTCATCACACGTACTAACTCCCCAATTTATTTTCATAATTTTAGTTCACTCTTCATTTTGTGTAAAATTACTAAATTGTCCTTGAGACATAATATGAAATGACATGATACATTATTCTTCCCTCCTACAAATCATTTTGTTAACATAATATCTCATATCCATGATTTTAAACTTTTCTTTTCTATGTTAATATTTTAAAATATAATTTGCATACTTCATATGTAAAAATTAATATATATTCTTTTTGTGTAGGTGGATGGTGGGGTAAAAAATAATTATTGATTTATATTTTGAAGTATTAATTAAAAAATACAAAGTATCCAGATTATAAAATAGAGAATTGAAATTATAAAATAAAGTGTCCAAAGTATAAATAGAGTATTATAAAGTTTTCAAATTATGAAACAAAATATACAAATTATAGTATAGAGTATCCAGATTTAAAAGTAGAGTATTATTTATAAACTTTAAAGTACTTAGGTTTAAAATTAAAGTATGAGAAAGGAAAAAAAAGTAAAAAGAGTATTGTTTGTAAAAGTTAAAGTACTTAAGTTTTTAAAGTATTCAAATTTAATAATAGAGTATTACTCGTCAAAGTTAAAGTATCGATTTTTTAAAAATAAATTATAGAAAGAAAAATGAATAAGTTAGAGTATTATTGCAGTCAATTTAAATAAGTGGGAAGTGAAGTCAAATTATAAAATTGAATTGAAGAGTTAGTATAAATTTGTGTAACTTATAGGAATTATGAATTACTGTCTCTTATAATAGATAAATGATTTAATAAATTAAGAAGATATCATATTAACAATAATAACAATTAAATTGAAGAAAATTAGTGCGGCTATAGAGAAAAATAAAAAGAAATTAAGAGATAAATTAAAGATAGAGAAAAATGTATTTTTGGTCCCCACAATACATGGTGGTTCTCACTTTTAGTCTAATTTTCAGAAATGGTAATTTTAGTCCATACTATTAAATTTCCATTATTTTCAGGTCATCTGTTAAATTTTTCGATGAAAAAGTTGGCATTTGACGTTAAATTAATTTTTGGTGGGAAAGTTACCGTTCATCATTATTTTTGAGCGGAATATTAGTCTATATCTACCGTAACATTTATGCTTTCTTCACTACTCTCCTTTCACATATTATTCTTTTTTTTTTTTCTGTCAATGAATGTTTCCTCTTCTTATGTTGGCTAAAGAATGATTTGCAATTGTGGGCATCCATCCCGTGTAGTGACGGCATGGAGAGACTGACAACAGAAGAATGTTTGCAACATACGCGTTGGTGGTTGCGTTTTTGGCAGCAGGTTAACGGGGATATATATGGACCCTCGAGCAAAAGCAATTATATATTTTCAAGCTTCTCAAAAAATTAAACAACCCAACTGCCTAATCGACAAGTTGGAGGGTGATTTGAAAAGGGTGAAGAGGGCAAGAAACATATGATACGAACGTACCGTAAGAGACTTTAGAGTAGTTTCGAACTCGTAAGAAAGTTGGGGATGAGAGAGAGGGATAATCCAGTAAAGACCGACCGGTTGGAGAAATTGTATGGGGAGAAGAGAATTTAGAGGAGAGGGAGAAGGATAATCCGGTAAGACTCACCGGCGAGAGAATTTGAAGATGAGAGAAAAAAGAGAATTAGAGTTGAAGAATTGAATTGTTATTTCTTACACGTAAAATAAACCAAGAACAACAATATATAATAAAAGATTTCTACCAACTATGGACTCCTAAGGAAATAAACAACGTAAGGAAATTAACAACGTAATATTATCCTAGACTAAAATAAACCAACTAATACATATCATAATATTAATCCTATCCAATTCCAACTCGTCTCTCTTGATATTGTGTACATCTGTCACGATATTCGTCCATATCACTCTCCCGCCCTTCACAATCCACCTTGTCCTCAAGGTGTAACTCCAGAACAACCCATCGAACATTGCCAACCAAAAAAATCATCAAATCGTGTTGCAATTTCGGAACCGTCTGTGTTAATTGCTGCAAAGTCCGTTGCATAGCCACGTTTGGGGAACCCATCTGCACATCAATTTGCTGCTGAAACTCTTTGAAACTAGTTACTTCAAACATCGTCCAAAAAAAATCAATGAAAGCACTAATGATACGAACGATGATACGAACGTACTGCAAGAGACTTTAGAGTAGTCTCGAACTTGTAAGAAAGTTGGGGATGAGATCATGAGAGAGAGGGATAATCCGGTAAAGACCGACCGGCAGGAGAAATTGTAAGGGGAGAAGAGAATTTAGAGGAGAGGGAGAAGGATAATGCGGTAAGACCCACCGACCGGAGAAATTGAAGACGAGAGAGAAAAGAGAATTAGAGTTGAAGAATTGAATTGTTATTTCTTATACATACAATAAATCAAGAACAACAATATATAATAAAAGGTTTCTACCAACTATGGACTCCTAAGGAAATAAACAACGTAAGGAAATAAACAACGTAATATTATCCTAGACTAAAATAAACCAATTAATACATATCATAATATTAATCTTATCCAATTCCAACTCGTCTCTCTTAGTATCGTGTATATCTGTCACGATATTCGTCCATATCAACATATTAGAATTTCATCTACACTGATTTTCAGTGTATGTTGTAGGCCATAAAGAACATTTCAGATGTAATCTTTTTAATTTCTAATGAATGCAGTAAAATATTGTTGGAAAACAGAAACAGAAAAGCAGCAGAATTTTAAAAAAAATTTCCAACAAAAGGATCGGGGCTCGCAATTGTGAATCCGAATTCGTAATGTTAGAAACTTACTTTTCTAAATATTCTCTCTTGAAGCGTTTCAAGCCACCCAAGAACGCTCTTCTCGCGGCTTGACCCCTCTCCTTGGAAAAGCTTGAATCTTTAAAAACTTCTGACTTGAAGCTCTCTAGAGATA
>JBBMKE010113829.1:0-28484 GCA_037834125.1 Lippia alba | reverse complement strand
TAAAAAAACCTGTGAAAAAACTACAAATTAAGGGGGAAATGGCTCAAATTTTGCCATTGTACAATGTTCATAATTTAGTTTATTACATAGAGGTCCGAGATAGTAGATGCATTGCTGACGAAGCCTTGACCTTGTGCACTAGTCAAGATCAACCTCTTTTCCATCTCCAATATCCAATCTATGCAAGACAGTATATATAATGTATTGTTTTGTGATTTTAGCATAATTTAGACATACGTAAAGGCTTCAATATCCACATGCATTCATCTTAAAATCAAAGGATAATGACATCGGTATGCTATGAGGTTTGAGCAAATTACAAAAACTGCCCGTGGCATATCTTAAGATTTGGCCCAACGCTTGCTCTTGGAGTCGTTAATTTAAATTCAAACATTAATCGTATGTGCTAAACAATAATAGGTTTTCGTGAAAATTTAAAGATTATGCCATTGTAAAATCCAACGATTCAGGGCTAATGTAAATTCTTAAACAGGGGAAGTTGTTGTAATTTCTCAAGCCTTAAGGGAGGTTTATGTAATTTGAGCAATTCTGAATATACCAGTATAATTACCCTTAAATCTAATTTGCATAAATGGTAGACTCACCAGTAGAAGAATGGTTGATGTGTGTTTCTTCTGCACCACTCTTCAAAATATATGTTCAAATTATGACCATAACGATGCCTTGGATCAATCTGCACTCAATTACACAAGATTTACAGTTTCTTTCATTCAAGAAGTAAAAAAAAAAAAAAAATTACCAAACTTACAGCTTCAATCCAGTGTTGGAAAGCCAACTTCCGCGCCTTGGCATCTTTACTTAAGCCCTTCCCAACCTATAAAAAAATTGAAGTTCAAGCTATATTGCGTACCCGATCAAGGATGAAGGTCAGAAACTACACTTTAAGTTTTTTGGCAGTGCCGATTCTGTATAAAATAAAAGGAGTCGATTGTATCTACCAGCCCCTTGATTCTATCACCGAACTTGATCAAAATCAGGGATTAGAATATTTCACTATTAAAGTTCCATATTTTAATATGAGATAATAATAGTTTAGATAGTGAATTGCAAATAATGGTTTGTCAAGAAATAATAGTTTGGATGGTGGTATTGGGGTCGAAATAATTTAGATAGTGAATTGCAAAACGAGGATCATAATTCGGATGACAAAAAATCATTCTCTCTTTTAATATTACTAAGCAAGGTATACACGCCTTTGAAGCATTCCAGCCGATCCTGCTCCACCGCGAAGCTGCCTTTTCAGGTTCAAAGAAGTTGAAGAAAGAAACCGTGCCGCGGTTGAGACGAGCATACTCAATCGCTTGCCACCTTCACAATCATTTCTCCTCAAATCAATAACTTTTTCTCGACCATGCAACATCATAGGGGAGGTGCTGGTAATTATGAAAACTCAAGAAGAAGAAGTGGTAATCAACTAATCATGGTGTAAGTGTAATATAAAAATTTACGACATCCTACCCGACGCGACAAGACATGAGAACTAACCAGAGTTCTTGAGCTGCAACCGCCGAATCTGCCAGTATGCGGCGTGTTCGGTAACTTCTGTACACCTTCTGCAGCTTCAACGCGGCATTCTCCGCAATTTCGTCATCGGATTGGAGATAAGACGTTGGATTTATGAGTTGGTTTACAAGATCCATTTTTTGGATATGCAGTTCATTCTATGCTGAGAGGTACCACCATCATCATTATATGTGTTGAAATGTGCATTGTTACTCAGAAAATTCTTGGTATTGGTTGGGATATATGAATGCATATGATATGATGTGCCATTAAAAGGGTTAGTTGCAACAGCTCATGGCTGAAACTGAAAGATAATGAATCTCTTGAGTTTTGGTCGTGGATGCACCTGTCACTTGAGGACCCAAAATGATTGGTGTGCTTCTAATATTTATTTTGATCGGGTCAGAAATTTTAATTTTCGGAGGAAAATATATATATGTATAATTTTAAGGGTTTTTAACATATTTCAATCCTGTGTTAAATGGTTAACACAAAAAAAAACCTGTATTTTCAAAGTATTTGCATGGCGAATCACGAAATTTTTTGTTGTAGGTCACACGCTAAAAACATGACTAGAACACTAATTTTCTCTATTTATTGGATGCAAAATGACTAATTTATCCTTTTATATTTTAATATATATCATTTCACATCTCTCTACATTGTTCAATAGTTTTTTATATGCACCAATAACCTGTACTAAATAAAAATTACATGAAGAACCCTATAGACAAATATGTTCAATCTTTTTCTATATACACAGAGACCCTGTACGAAATAAAAAATGCATGAAAAATCCTATAAACAAGTATAAAAAGGGTTATATATAGAGAGGGGTGAGATATGTGTATCAGAATATAAAAGGTAAATCAGTTATTTCACATCCAATAAATAGAAAAAAATTAGTGTTCTAGTCGCGCTTTTAGCACTTGTCCAACACCAGAAATTGTCAAGATTCACTATGTAAATATTTAAAAAACACAGAGTTTTTTGTGTTAATTTTTGTAACACAGGATTTTTTTTGTCGATTTCACATAGACATAGGGATGGTTAAATAACTCATAATTTTAATATGTATATAGAGTTAATTGCACCAAAAACCCTGTGATATACCTAATTAGCACTCAGAACTCTGTGATTTGAAAATTCTCAAAGAGAACACTGTGATTGTAAATAATTAGCACTCATTTAGCATTTCAAACACTACATCCGTGATTGTAGGGTTTTGAGTGCTAACTTTAATACAATCACAGGGTTTTCAGTGCTAATTTATATAAATATAGGGTTTTCTTTGAGAATTTTCAAATCACAGGGTTCGTAGTGCTAATTAGGCATAACAAAGGGGGTATCTGTGCAAAAAAACTCTATGTATATATATATAAAATTTAGAAGACAAACTGTATGTAAATTTCTTAGACTAGTAGGTTTGAAGTTTGATCTCTGTTGATTTGATTTCGATTCAGGCTCTAAAATACTATTTTGGGCTCGGTTCGATTCGACTTGTTTACGGTTTTAATTTGAAAGAAATAAAGTTTTGCTGTGCTTTGTTTCTTTTACTCGAACACTTTGTGGGTGTTAAAAAGATAGATTTTTTATATTAAACAAAGATAAAGTAGAATATCCGTAGTGAGATCCCAAACTGTTCTCCTCGACCGCACAATAGTCTCAGACTTTTTAACCGAGCACGATGACTAATTGTGCAGATCAAGGGCTCCTCTCCTGGGAACCTAATATGAACTAGAAATTTTCTTTATCGTATATTTCAACATCTCATAAATTAGGCATTTATATCCCATTAAGTGGTGGCTCAGGACTGGCCTCCAAGTGTTTGCTGACCCCACTCCCATTCCTTTTCTTTTATAAAAGAGCACTAACTGTGTCACAACTCACAATATTGATTTAAGATAAAAGGTCTTTTAAAATAAATGCTCTAAACTGAAATTTTGGTGAAAAGTTGGTAATTATTTTACATAAATATTGCTGCAACAATGCCAGATAATGTTAGTTGGAACTTTTAATGTATATCTATATATCTATAGAATAATATATTTGTATAAAAAATATGCTATCTATGATTTCGATTTGCTATCAATGCACAAATACTTCTAAAAATATTATTTTATCGTATCGTGTCGGACATTTGTTTCGCTGTATACGACACTCCTCTCATAAGTTTTTTTAAAAAGGAATCATATCACCATATTTTTATTGTGTTGTATTCGTGTTATAGCGTATCTATATAGATTATAGCAGTTTGCATAGAGATAATTATCAAGTTTGTATATATGTTTGTCCTAATAATAAGGTGAGAAGCAGATATATTTCTAACTTTGATGTTTTTGTTTAATTGTGTGTTATGTGACAATCGTCCATCAATTTATCAGTATCACACAATAATATATACATACCAACACAACATCAAAGTTGATTTTTATATACGATGTGAAAAATCAACACACTTGATTAATGAAAGTTTTTAAGGAATATAATATAATAGTGGATTTCTTAAGTGAACTTATTTTGACAAGTATTGAGTAATTCTTCGGTTCTAGGGAACATAAAAATAATTACATCAAAAGTTATAATTTTCGCATACCAAATTCTTAACGTTTGATCTTATGTTAGCTCAGGTGTTCAACCAAATATTTCATATTCAGTTCCTTCGGTATATATTTCATATTCAATTCCCTCACTAAACATGCTACTATATCCGTTGGAAATATAACTTATAAGTGAATTAAAATATGAAATTTAATTACCTAGACTATATTAGGATGTTTACTTAAGTTGTTAATTGAAATAAAATGGGATTGATGAGTAATAAACCACTGTTTACAGAAACGAAATATATTTTTCACTAAAAAACAGTTTTAGTGATTGATTTTTAGTGACCACCAGATCGGTCACTGATCAGTGACCGATATTACAAATATGTGATGATCAGTGACCGATTAGTGACGGCCTAAAATTCGATCACTGATCGGTCATTGATTTTGTGACTAACGTCTAATGGGTCACTAATCAGTCACTGATTTAGTGACCGACTAATTAATCGGTCATTCATTCAGTGACTGATTTTTATCAGTCACTGATCGGTCATATATTGTTTGATTGGAGAATCTAGCGGTCACTGATTTAATGACCGATATGTTATCGGTCAATAATCGGTCACTAAATAAGTGACCGATTAGGGTATCGGTCACTGATTTTATGACCTAAACCCTAATCAGTCACTGATCGGTCACTGATTCTGTGACCGATTTATATAGGTCATTGATCGGTCACTAATTTGTTAATTTTTACATATTGGGGTCACTAATCGATCACTAATCATATTTTTCTGGATCTTTTTAAAAAACATACAATTGTAAATAAATCAATTCTAAATTAATTATTGCTTTTATTTGTTTGTTTTGACACGGTTTTATTGCTTTTAGCTTATGAGTAACATACAAAAATAGTACAAATAATAAAATTATACTTTTATTTTCAATATTTTTTCTCTAATATTAATGAATACGTAAAACGATGTAATGAAATACTGATTGATAACTATTTAAATATTGACTTTTCATTTTGGGTTTAAGGTTTACGGAAAGTTATACCAAACATTGACTTTTCGTTTTGTGAACAAATTCAAATATATCATTAACTATTAAAATATGTTTTGAAATACTGATTGAATCAAAATGATCCTCTTGAGAATTAATTTGAAAATTGACTTTGTAAGAATGTTAGAATATTCGATTTGTGAATTAGATCAAGTTTTAGAGTTTTATTAAATTGAATTTGAAACTCAACTTAGCTTTGTTAAGTTTAGTTTAAAATTTCACTTCGAACTATTCATTAAATCAAAGTGATCTTCTAGAAGAATGTTAGAATCAATTTGTGAATTAGATTAAATTTCAATGTTATTATATTAAAACTAAAACTCGACTAAAATTTACTAAATTTAGTATTACTAACTTAAATCTAAAACTCGACTAAAATCAGACCATTTGAGAATTGATTTGAAATTCGTTCATTGTAAGAATGTTAGAATCGATTTGTGAATTAGATCAATTTAGTATTTCGACATTTTATTAGAAATTATAGTTTATATACTTGTTAAATTATATTGCTTGTGAATATAAATAAATATTTATTTACATATTTAAAATACTTATTTTAATTATAATGGCTTCAATAATCATGAAGTATACCTCTATAATTAATACATATTATAATAAGTATTTCGATAATACATATTTAAAATAATGGCTTCATGTATACCTCTATAATCACTATCAGAAAAAACAGTTTTAGTGACCGATTTTCAGTGACCGCCAGATCGGTCACTGATCAGTGACCAATCAGTGACCGATCAATGACTGATATTACAAATATGTGATAATTAGTGACCGATCAGTGACCGCCTAAAATTCGGTCACTGATCGGTCACTGATCGGTCATTGATGTTGAGACTGACGTTCAATGGGTCACTAATCGGTCATTGATTTAGTGACCGATTTATTAGTCCGTCATTGATCGGTCACTGATCGGCCATATACTGTTTGATAGGAGCATATAGTGGTCACTGATTTAGTGACCGATATGTTACCGGTCATTAATCGGTCACTAAATCAGTGACCGATTAGGGTGTCGGTCACTGATTTTATGGCCGAAACCCTAATCGGTCACTGATTCTGTGACCGATTTTTATCGGTCACTGATTTGTTAATTTTAATATATTGGGGTCAGTGGTCACTAATCACATTTTCTGGATATTTTTAAAAAATATACAACTGCAAAATAAATCAATTCTAAATTAATTATTGCTTTTATTTATTTGTTTTGACAAAGTTTTTTTGTTTTTAAGTTATGACTAATAGGCAAAAGTAGTATAAATAATGAAATTATACTTTTATTTTCAATATTTTTCTCTAATATTAATGAATACGTAAAACGATTTAATGAAAGTCAAATTTATACAGACTTTTCGTTTTTTGGACAAATTCAAATTTAATCATTAACTATTTAAATATGTTTCGAAATACTGATTGAATCAAAATGATCCACTTGAGAATTGACTTAAAAATCGTACGTTGTAAGAATGTTAGAATCGATTCGTGAATTAGATCAAGTTTTATTAAATTGAATTTGAAGCTCAACTTAGCTTTGTTAAGTTAATTTTAAAAATATATTTCGAAGTATTCATTAAATCAAAGTGATCCACTAAAAATTAATGATTCGAAATTCATATCCTAGAAGAATGTTAGTTGAACAAAGTATAAAATTTATCATTAACTATTTAATCAAATCTATGTCAAACATTAACTTTTCGTTCTTTGAATAAAGTTGACTATTTTAATATGTTTCTAAATTTTCATTGAATCAAATGATCCACTTGATAATTGATTCGAAATGTATATTTTAGAAAAATGTTAGAATCGATTTGTTAATGAGATAAGTTTCAAAATTTATGAAATTAAATTTAAAACTCGACTTAACTTTATCAGATCAATTAAAAAATATGCTTCGAAGTATTCATTAAATCAAAATGAACGACCTAAAAATTATTTCGAAATTCATGTTTTAGAAAAATGTTAAGATTAATTTGTGAAACAGATCAAAATTCAAAATTTTATTAAATTTGATACGAAACTCGACTTAACTTTGTTAGATTAATCTAAAGAAATATGCTTGGAAGTGTTCATTGAATCAAAGTGATCCACATGGGAATTGTTTCGAAATTCATACTTTGATATAATGTTAGAATCAATTCATGAATCAAATCAATTTTCAACTTTATTAAATTTAACTTTAGATAATTTGAGCTTGATTAATTAAAGCTCGTTTGAGTTCATTTTATATAATAGGTGATTAGTTCTTTTTGTCTGATTTAATTTTACTTAATTTCGTGTTAGTTAGTGAATATTAAATTATTCAGACTTGTATGACCTAATATCCGATCCGCTTCAAACCCGCTATTATTTGTTGATTACATCTATTATGAATAATGAAGGGATGATGTAATTAAATGAGAATGAAATTAGGTGAAACCTATTAAATATTATAATACATAATTTTTTTTTGTCAATATAAAATTATAATTTATATATCTTTTTGAAACGTAAGATATAATTTTAAGTCAACTAAATAATATAATATAATTTATAAATGTTGTAAATAATATAATATATAATTTATTGAAATATTTCACTCTCCCTCCAAAAGTTAAACTTCATTCCCACCAATTTTATTTTAGAATATTTCGGTCTCCCCCCAAAATTAATGTCTCAGTCTATTCTAATCACTTTTCCTTTCCAAAATTGAACACATATTCATTCTTCCCCCAATTTCTGGAATATAACTGATTGAAGATAAAACCTAAATCTTCTTTTCTTTCCCCTTCCCGCACCTTGTTTCAGCGGCGAATCCGACGCCGCCGTTCACCTCCAGCCGTTTCTTTGCCCACCCCTACTCCCGCCGTCCCGCCCCTCCCCTGTGGAGAGAGTGTGGGAGTCTTATCGGGAGATGAGGTGCTGCATTGAGGAGGCGGAGAAAGAGGGTTCGCCGGTGATCGCGTTGAATAGAAAGCACTTGCACTGGATTCATTCTGCTCAACCCTCCTGCAGCAGGCTCCGATGACCAGGTGGGTTAATTAGGGAAAAAAAAACCTATATCTGGATTAGTGTTTTTATGATTTTGAATGAAAGATGCAATTCTTTTGATGTTTTTCACATTTCTTGTTGAATTTATTTCGTGGGTAGTTTTTGTCTTGTTGTTAGATGCCTATGGTGGAGGTGAAAGGTCATAAAGCCCATGGTCCGATTTCTGAGCCTGATGTTACTGTTACTGTTATTGTAAGAGTAAGACTCCCTTTTTGGTCAGTTATAGATGTTGGATCCTGGTTAAATTGATGTATCTAGTGTTAGATATCTTCTAAAATATGTTGAGCTGCCTAGAGTAATTCTTGATTGTTCTTGGGATGTGGGGTTGCCATGTGGAGATTTATGTAAATTCACGAAATTGATAGAGATATATTACAAAGTGGAAAGGGAACCAAGAGTTGGAATGCCAAATATGTGGAGTGGATTATTGAATTTTCATAAAATTACATGTGCAATTAGTGGAAAAGAAATTTCTTGTGGGCTTTATGATCATGTTTTGATATGTTGCATACGTTGTGATAGGTTACAAAAGTGATGTCTAGAGTGATTGTACAATGATGAGGCGTTGTAACAATAGCAATAAGGTAAATGTTATATTTTGAAGTGAATTTTCTTTTTATTTACTATGATAATTTTTTTGTTTAGGATGTAAGAATGATTCTGTAGGTTGTACTAAAATGATAATTTCTTTGGTTTGTTGTATTTCCTATTGCACTTGCTTTACTTATAATATGTATTATGAGGCTTAACAATGCCTTTTTGTCTCTCTTTTTCCTGTTACAAAATAGCTAGAACTTAGAAGAACAAAGCCTTTGGTTTTGATCTCAGTTGTAAATTTGTCGGCATTGGCCTCTGGTTTTGGGAGCATTTCATCTCACTTGCAAGGAATTGGCATTTCTACCAAGAAAAAGGGTCAACCAACATAGAGGTAAAGGTTTGTTTGTAGCTATAATCCTATTGTTGGTTGATGATTGCTGCTTTGTTAGAGACTAATCCCTTATCAGTTGGAAGTCTGCTACTTTGTTTAATTTCATATTTGAATTTTTTGTTGCTCAAGGTTTTGATATGTTAGCTAATGCATTTACTTTAATTGGAAATCTTGTAAGTGATGTTATTGAAGATGTGCTGGTAGTCAAGTCAACTGATTTTTTTGTTGTTGAAGGCGTATAACTTAAGAAGTTCAATTAGTTCCTCATTTGTGAAGTAATGCAGCAAACTTACCATATGACCCGACAGCCATCCTCTTCCTCTCTCTTTCTCTATTGTAATTAGGTGTGCTCTTTTTGTTACTGTTTGCTTGTGTCTGAGAGTAATGTGGCTTGACTTGTGAAACAGGATTATGTTGCTAAATGGTATAGCACTCCAGAATTTGGGTGGTCCTTTTTTCTCAAAAGGTATTTTTCCTAATTTTCTTTTCATTTACTTGTTGATTAAAAACCGATAATGGTTTATTTAACATCTTAAGTAGATTTTAAGTACTATTTTAGATTCAATTTGGTCCCAAGTCATTGTATTTCAGATTCAATCTGGTCTCAAGTCTTGTATTTCAGATTCAATCTGGTCCCAAGTCATTGAGAAAATGTTTGTTAGCTCAAAATAGCACATTAAGCATTACTATATGTAATCTATTGTTTGTTTATGTTTGGAATGAAAAGGCTAGAAGATATCTTACAAGAATGAGAAAGAAACAGTCTATACCTTTTGCTCATAAATTTCCAAATGCTGTTCCTTCGGCTCTTGGCCTCTTGGAGAGGCTTTCTTTCTTTTGATGCAAAGAACTGTCTGGCCGCTACAGAGGTTTGCAATGACTTACTCTCTTGTTAATTTGTCTTTGAGGTATTAATATGCACAAATTTTTAGTTTCTATTTATTTTTCAATCTTTTTGTTCATTTTCAGGTTCTGTTTGATCCTTATTTCATGAGATTGGCGAAGATTGAGAAAGAACCATCTTCTATTTCGAAGCTGGGAATTTGAATTTGAGAGGAGAGGAGCCACAAAGGCAGTTGAATATTAATATGATTTGAGGAATTTTATATCGGCAATATGTAATATGATTATGGAATTATGTTAGGATGTTATGTACTAAATTTTATGTTATTATACGGATAATATGTAATGTGATTATGGAACTATGTTAGGAAGTTATGTACTAAATTTTATGTTATTATTTTTGTTTATTGAATTTTTTATTAATGCATGAAAATAATCCAGGAATTAAAAATATAAATTTTAATAAAATAATTAATAAATATTTAAATTAGTGACTGCTCTAAGATCGGTCACAAATTATGACTAAGTGATTGAAAGTACAAAAAGATTTTAGTGACCGATTATTTGCGGTCACTAAATTAGTGACCGCTTTGTGACCGACTAAATGAAGTTGAAAATTTTAATTAGTGACTGACTTTTTTATATTAGTGACCGATATATCAGTCACTAATTTAGTGACTGATGTATATCGGTCACTAAAAAAATTAGTTACGAGGTTTTTACCAACCGATCATGATCGGTCACTGATCGGTCACTGATGCCAATCAGTGACCGATTTTTATGATATTAGTGACCGATTTGGCGGTCACTAAAACTGTTTTTTTTGGTAGTGTTAGAGAAAAGGGAAGAGTGGAGTTGCAACTTGTCTAACGTAGGGAGAAGAATAGTTCAACATTCAAACCCCCCCAAGTACCACAGAAAAAGAAAAAAGCCCA
The DNA here is from genome assembly GCA_037834125.1 of Lippia alba. Classification (NCBI taxonomy): domain Eukaryota; kingdom Viridiplantae; phylum Streptophyta; class Magnoliopsida; order Lamiales; family Verbenaceae; genus Lippia; species Lippia alba. Next base: position 17,601 of record JBBMKE010113829.1, on the reverse strand, counting down.
ACCAACAATTTTGTCGGTTGAGAAAGAATATAAAAGTAGATAAAGACTACAAAAAAGTGTTTACGTTCTCTCTTTTTAGACTCTCTCTCAAGCTCTTTCTCTTTAATCTCTCTCCTCAAGATTTCTCTACAATTTTAATATTTTCTGACAGCTCTGGGAAATCATCATTGTGCACATGAGATTAAAATCTCACTAAATACTTTTTTTTTTAAAGACATGCACATTCATATAGATTCGAACCCAAACCCTTGTCTAAAGAATGAATTCGTTAATCATTTGGATCAATCCCTAACGACAAAAAATTTGAACCATTTTTGCCCTAAAAATGAATTAATTAATCACTTGGATCAATCGCTATTGACAAAAAAATTGAAGCATTTCTCGATTTATGCATGTCACATGTCATCCTTGCGTAGGGCCCCTGTTAATCTTCTCTGTATCGTTCCAATTTTATCGGATGTCCCCAAGGGACAAATCTCACTAAATACTTCTTTACACTTTTCTTTTCATTATTTCTTTTTTTTTTTACACAATTATCTATTTATATCGAATAAATTACTAACTTAGTTCAAAGGAGGATTAACCTCTATTTTGCAGGTCTCCCCCTAGTCGAACTCAGTTTCTAGCTCGGACTATTCTGGCAATCAAGATTTTTGGAGAAATTCGTTTTGGTTTTTCTCCATTGGCAAAGTTTTGTACTGTAAATCAGGTGGATTCTGAATGTTGCTGCACATTTCTATACTCCCACTATCCACTAAATAGCGTTTAGGATTTATGAATTGCAATTTTGCCATAAAACACACCATAAATATTTATATGTATATATGTTTTTCAATTCTACAGTCCATCATGGTTCGTAAGGGGTTTCAATTTTCATTGTGGAAAGTTCGCTCATCACAATCATGGGAATCTATCCCATTGTGGAAAGTTCACTTATCGATCTCAATTGATGGAATCTCCTCATATTGTCTAGATCAAGAACCCAATATCAATATCAAATTGAAGAAACGGTTCAGCGGCTAAGGCATTCGGGAGGCGAGAAAAACCAATGTAACATTACAAATATGGCACAAGACAGGCATGTAAATTTACCAATTTACCAACTAAGTAAAAGCTTATGTAAACCTACCAAAACATTATAAATAAGATTTCATTTATTGGCCGAAGAATTCAAACACAGACCTGTCTGGATCACTTAATATCATGATATGTGATCGAACAAGTTGAAGCGAAAATTACAAGTGGATAATGACAAAACACACATTTTACATAATAGGGAAAAGAAAGTGATTAATATAGGAATAACAGATGAAGCACAAATCAAATTACGAACTCGTACATTTCAACAAATACAACCTTCTTCTTCATCAGGTAATCATCTTGCTATGATCGATTGGTAAATCCCTCCAGTTTGCTCTCCAAAAGCTTTTCCAGGCGCTCAGCCATGGCGGGAGTTAGATAATTCTTCCAGTCTCCGACTTCTCCCTTTCTGAAAAATGAACTGTTCTTCACATTGAGATTAACACTCGCAGTCTTGTTCACCTCCAGATTCTTGAGGTTCTCCAAGCTACAAAGCGACGATATCTGCTCCACGATGCCCTGTTCCTCCTCCTCCGGCAAAAATGGCAGCCCGATAAACTCAGCTATCTGCCTCACGTGAAACGATACATCCTCTTTCAAATCCTCGTATTTCAGAAACAGCACCTTTCCAGGATTCTCTAGACGGGCATTCCAATATTCTGACATATGGTCCCATAAAGGACCGAATGCTTGAATTCCCTGGCAAAACAAATCGAAAGCCTCCTCCAATGGTAACTTGTCCGCAACGTTCCCAAAGTTGTTGTTCGTGAGAGAGAAATGGCGGAACGAAACAAACTGATCCAAGAGATTTCTACAAATGTAGATGATCTTGCATTCAGATTCACGGATGGAAGCGGGGAGGACACTAAAAGACATGTGGGTTGAGAAGATTCTTGGACTCGGGATATGTTGGAGATCGGGATTCTCTTCATTTCGATAAACAACAAAATTCAAACATGGGACAAGTGCATGGGGGTTTGAAGTGAGTAAAGGGCTTTCATTGATGGGATGCTTTCTGCGATTGGCAATTGCGAAGACCAGGGCTTTCAGCCAGGTTGTTCCTGATTTAGGCATGGTGGACAGTAATATATCAGTGTTTTCTGCTCTGAAATGTTTCTGGCACGAGATCGTTGCCTGGAGAATGTATTCTGGAATCCAAAAGCCCTGGTATTTCACGAGCTGCTGACCGTTCCAGTTTTTATGATGTTCAAGATTTTGGAGAAACTCAACCTGGTTTTTCTCCATTGGCAATGTTTTGTATTATGCAAATCAGCTGAAAGGAAAATGAATCTATCAGGAATGAATTTGCATTCATGTGAATTGTGAATGTTGATGCACATTCATATAGATATGCATAGTTATGGAAAAGGGATCATTACGAACAACTCCCTAAGATATGACAATATTACAAATTATCCCTAAAGATTGAGAAATTACGAACTCCTCCTAGCCTTTAAGTTCTCTCTAATAAATTTCACCTGCCGTTAATCACACCGTCTAAATTCAAATTTACATTCCAGAAAAACCCATAGGGGTATATTATAATTTTACTTAGAGTTTTGATGGTTTAATTATAATATTAGTTAATATTGGATTTTTTTATATTTAAAAATTTGCTATCTAATTTAATATTTTATAATTTATCTATAATTATAAATTGAATTAGATATTTCATGCATATTTATTTCTATAAAATATGATAATGTTATAAATTTCGTTTTATATTTATATCTTAGTTTTAAATATATTTGTACAAGTCCATAAAGTTAATTTAAAATAATTTATTTGCAATTATAAAAAATTTCCCCTCAAAATAAAAATTTATATAAAAAACCACACAAATATCAATTAGTGTATTGCCAATTTGTCTCCTCAAAATTGAAATCATAACAAACAATTTACATAAATATATGTCAGAGTTATTTAAACAATTATTTCAAACGTTGAACATGTATGGTCAATATCTATAGAAAAATATTAGGCATCTATAAATTCTAGGATGAAACTGGTCTATCATAAAAATATCAAATATCATTAAGTAGCATTCATTGGTGAAAAAAAAATTTAGGTAGACACAAATCTCAAGTACTTAGATTAAACCCCCTACGAATTTAAGTTCTTGCATTAAACATCTTACCTTTGAGCTCTTTATTACATATACCCCATTGAGTTGTGTTAGAAATCAAGAAGAGGGGGTGAATTGATTTAGATGAGATTTTTTTTGCGCAACTCTTGAATGATTTTGTAGCTCAATCAGAACAACCAACTGCTCATTTATGAATCAGATAATCTCAATACATGTTCAACTCAATTAATCAGAGATCTGAGCAGATAAGCTCAAGCAGCGGTATCAAAGTGGTAAAGTTGTTGAACCAGCTTACAATAAGTTCAGCCTGAATAGATAATGATGAAGTCTCAAGATCAAGATCTTGATAACAAGTTAAGTGCAGATCTTTGTTTTCCACAAGCCAAGTCTTTTGCAGATTTAAGTTTTGAATCAATCAAGTCAAAGCTTCAGGCTTTAAGCACAAGTCTGTTAATAACAGTGGTACAACTTTCGTACCAGACAATGGATTCTTTCAAGCTATCTCAATACTTTGTGAATGAATGTTTGTTCAATGTATCACTTTCACCAAGAACCCATTCACACAAAGATCATAACACCCAGTAACTCAACAAGAGCTCATTCAATAGATCAGATTGCACAGTTATGATCGGATCAGAAGCTCAATTTCTGAGCAGGCAAGTCTCAAACAAGATAAGGAAAGGTAAGAACAAGAGACTCAAGAGAGGTTTGACCCCATTGGTTGTGAAAACACGAACTTTTGAGATTAGTCATCTACCTAAGTTGTTTAGACTTAAGATTTTAAAAGGGTCACTTAAATATAAAGGAGAGATTACAACGATACAACAAATGAAGCTGTCTTCGGAACAAAACAAACCATGAAATAGTTCACCAGACAAGCTTTAGGACTCCATGCTCGTTGCAAAACAACCCACCAATAGTACTCACTCTAGGTGTTAACAGAAGATAGAAGTAGCAAACAAAGCAATGGAAAGTCAATTGAAATTGTTAATCTTTATTTCTTTTTATGCACTTCAAGAATGTAACTGTTGCTCCTTTTGAATTTTGTATTGGCTCTTTTCCCAATGCCCAACAGCTCTTTTCTTCCTTTTCTTCAATAGAGCAATATGAGAGAGTTTGGACTTGATGAATATAATATTTGAGAGGCTCCACGACGACTCTTTTATTTTGACTAACAAAGATGCAAGTGGAAGATGACATCATGTTTTGTTGCTCTGTCTGTTGGAACATTTCGTTCCAGTGAATGTTCTAGGATGTAAAGATCATGCAACACTTTTGTTCATCAGATAAAACTTGGATGTTTGAACAAATTTCAACATATTAGGGGCAAAATAGTAAATTTTGCAGATTCCGTTAAATTTAATGGGGGAGGTAATGAGTCAGGGGGAGTTCATAATTTCTTAAACCTCAAGGGGTAATCTGTAATATCGCCAAAACTCAAGGGGTTGTTCGTAATATAATTACCCCTTATGGAAAATGAAGAAAAGTGATCATTACATGCAGGTCCCTAAGATTAGGCTAATTACAAGCTGGTCCCTATTCTTTTAAATATTACACTGTAGTCCCTATATTTTTCATTTTGTTTGAGGTCAATTAATGAAATTTGTAAAAGTACACTATGTCCCTGAAGGTTTTGTAAGTGTTACATATAATCTATGACCAAAAATGCAAAATCATCCCTAAAAGTATACAAAAATTAAATAATTAAAAAGGCTTAGGGACTACAATGTAATATTTAAAAGAATAGAGATAGGCTAGTAATTAGACCTAACCTCAAGGAGCTCTGTATTGACGAGGCTAAAATACGCTCGAGGCACGTCCGTGCGACGTGCCCCAGTTAGGATATAGCATCATGGCATAACTTAGTCAGCGTTCACCATGCTCCCCCTCGTTGAATATCCAACTTGTCTCGAGGGGGCAACCCATATTCATCAAGGAACAGTCTGGACTTCTCCCCCGAGCATGAGATCAAAGCTGATAATCACAGCAGAGCTGCACTCGAAACCTAGTTAATAGCGACCCTCGAGTGCGCAACAGAAATGGGGCATCATTGCCACTCATGGTTCCTCCTTTGGGGATGGGTTCTCTCATCCAGTTCATAGATCCTCAGGGCTTCGCTCGCCCGATCACCATGATGCTCGGTAATGTCCTGCAATATCCTCTTACACCTAGTACAAGTGCGCACACCTACCACTACTGCTCCACTACTGCCTAACCATAGGATTTTGGTAGGAGTATCATCTCCGAAACTTCACCTTCCACCACATGTCTAGGGCAACATACTCTTTGGGACCACTTGATGTCAATTACCAATTTGTCCTCACCCTCAAACTATAAATACTTAGGGCATTCATCACCTCAAAAAAAAGATCACACAGAGAAAAGCATCTCAATTTAGACACAACTCTGCATTCTTATCTTTCTCCTACCTCTACCATTACAAAACCAATTGAGTTGTTGCACCTTCAATCTCTGTTAGCCTAACTGGGAGAACCCACATCTTCTCCATCCAATACGCATCTCCAGTTGGAGCCTTGGCTCCCGATGGTTTCCTCATATATAGCAAATAGTAAATTTTGGTTGGTTGAGCCAGGCCGAATTCAACCCCATCATGTATGTAATTATCCCTAAAAAAATAAGTGCACATATTTACACCAAGTCAACAACTACATACCCTGATTTTTCTTTTTCCCTTTTCCCCTTCGTATATATTTAGGAAAATTTTGGTATAAATTTAAAATGTAAGATTCTAACCTGAATAACAACTTTTAATTTTATATTATTTTTTAACACATACTCCAAGAATCCAGAAGGATTCTAATAGCTTATTAAATTGATTATCCTGAAATCATTAATTGTTTTTCTCAATTTACATGCCACAATTTAAACAGGCCCCTAAAATTGGCGAAAATACGAATTCTCCCTAATATTTGAGAAATTACGAACACTTCCTTAAGATTTATATTCTCTCTCACAAATTGTTCAAACTGCTAATAATAGTGTAAATTTTGATGAGGTCAACAAAATTATTTTTTGGAAGTTCAAATTCTACCCTTAGGGGGTATATTGTAATGATAGTGAAGTATGACGTAATATTAATTAGTTAATTTTATATTTTTTAATTTAAAATTTTATAATTTAATGTAATATTTATATTTTATTTATAAGTATAAATCAAAATAGATATTTCATGCATATTTATTTCACGTCTTATGTTTATATTTTAGTTTTATGTATTTTGTATAAGTTTATTTAATCTTATTCTTTTGAAATAACAAAATTTTTCTCCGAAATAGATAAGTATATTTTTTTTTTGGTCCTAAGAATAGATAAGTATAATAAACAAACCAACATCAATCAATGCATTCGTAGATTCACAAAAATATCCATTAGAATTTTTCAACAAAATATTTCAAGTTTTGTTGATCCTTAATGCATTTACCTTACATACAAATAATAACATTCTGATATAAACATGCATGATCAATATAAAAAAATAAAAATATCATTAATTTACTCATCATAAAAATATCAATATATTATCAAGTAACATTCCCTTCTTTTCTTTTTTTATAAAAAAATGTTAGATTGTTACAAAACTCAAGAACATACATCAAACCCCTAAGAATTTCAGTACTTGCAGTATCCACGTTATCTTTGGTCTTTTGTTACATATATCTCCTTGAGTTTCAGCATATGAGGGGTAAAATAGTAAAATCACACATTCTCATGTTAAATTTAAGGAGGAAATAATTGGTCTAGGGGGAATTTGTAATTTTTTAAACTTCAAGAAATAATCAGTAATTTCGTTATATCTCAGGGGGCCGTTTATAATTATCCCTTATAAAAAATATGTATGTATCAATTTTCATACTAACTGGCTTTAGTCATTTGACACTATGAAGAAGTCACGAGAGTTGCTCTAAAGAATTTATCAACCGCGTGATTTCCCCACTAATTCAAGCAGCCGAGTTCTGTTAATATATAGATTAATATATTTTGAGTACGAATATTAAAATAAAACATGACAAAGATACAATATCAAAATGGAAATCTAGTGAATGTTTTAATAACATTCTCTTCCTGAAAGTAGGCAAAATAAAATCTCCAGCCATTCAATCACCAGATCTGCTTTGACAATGTCATTCTGAGCATGAAGCATGCGTAAATTTTAAGAGGATAAGTTTCTTTTCTAAAATTGTTGACTTTCACAACCAATATATATTTAGTAATAGTAATGGTCCAATAAATCTTTTGAGTGTAATTTGTAAAAGTGGCTAAATGATAATATGAGATGTTTATGAGCATATGAGCTTGTACGAACTCATGAAATGTGTGACAAATTTAAATTTCTAATCATTTTATAAGATGTTACAATATTCTCCAAGGAGTTCATAATTTTTCCAAAATAAATATACATATATATGATCCTGTTGAATGTATATCTTTTGTTGATTCGGTTTTTAAGTTTCTTGATATCAGGAATCAAGCATGGATGGAAGGTTCCAGCTGAACGAAAGTGATAATGAAAGTTTTTAGACAACTGCCATCCCTCAGCCCGAGAATTCTGGAGTAAGGAAAGCAATCAAATCTCCAATCAATCAATCTCCAGCAATCAAGGCCACCTCACAAGGAAAGGACTCCAACAGCTAGTTCATCCCCAGACAAACCTATAAAAGAAGACTCTCAAGGATTAAAGCCACAAGTCTTTGCAGCAAGCGAGACAATCCTTGAGCCTAGTGCAGAAATTAGAATCCGAGTAATTCAGAGAGTCCGAGTGACTTGAAGTGTTGTGAGAATCCGAGTGATTCAGAATGTTTGTTAGAATCCGAGTGATTCAATTTTTAGTTAGGAATCTGAGTGATTCCAAAGAGGCAGCAGGCCTCGCTTTTGTAATCTCTGGCACTACTGAGGTTAGTCTCAGAGAAGAAGTACATTTGATTTAGTGTGTGTTAGTGTGAGAGATAAGTAGGTGAAACTTATCTATCATACTAGAGTGTTTGTGCATGAGATTGCAATGTTTTTCTTGTAATCCCAAGTGCTAATAAGAAAATCTTTAAAAACTTCCAAGCTCACAACTTGGGGATAAGAGTAGGCTTGCCGAAACTGTATAAATCGCACGGGTCTCTTTTATCTTCGTTTTATATTCTATTGTTAAAGTTTTTATTCAAACTGGATTTAGTATCATAGTTTATCAATTGGTACCAAAGCAGGCTTCCTTTTCAAAACAAGGTTTAATCATCTTTTTTATCCAAATCCACTGCCAAAATGGAATATTTTACTGAAGCTCCATCTCACACACGTGCACCACTTTTTGATGGTAATAATTATTCTACTTGGAAGAATCGCATGGAAGAATTTTTCATAGGACTTGATTTCAAGCTCTGGAGAGTTGTCACCAAAGGCCCAGAAATCCTAATGAAAGAACTCAAAGGAGTGATGGTTCCAAAGGAACTTGATGAAAAAGATGAGAAAGCTTGGTCACTTAATGCATGCGCAAAAAATGTCCTCTCCGTTGCGTTAACCAAGGAGGAATACAATCTGGTCTCAACATGCAAAACCGCCAAAGAAATGTGGGACATGCTACAAATCACCCACGAAGGAACCGAGCAAGTCCGAGAGGAAAGGGTAGCAATCCTGACTACTAAATACGAAGCTTTCCAGATGGTTCCAAAAGAAACAATTAGTCAAATGCACACCCGATTAACAGCCTTGGTAAATCAAATGAGTGTTCTTGGAGAACCCATGTCTGAATAGCAACAAGTCCGAAAGATCTTACGATTCTTGCCTAAGGAGTGGACGCCCAAAGTGACTGCCATCACCGAAGCAAAAAAGCTAAGTACTCTTACAATATCTGAACTCATTGGTTCTCTAATTTCTCATGAACTCACCCTCCTAAATAAAGGAGTTAAAGTAGATGTCCAGAAAAATATTGCCTTCTCTGCAGATAATGTTATGAGTCTTGAGGACCAAACCGGCGACAAATTAGTACTTCTTCAAGAAGGATCAGGAAAATCGCTGCAAAACGAAACAGGAATCGAAGGTTCCAGCAGCCACAAAACAATAACTTTCAAACAAATAACTCACCTCAACAGTTCCAGAACTACAGCTTTCAACCATCAAACTCATCCCAACAGTTCCAGAACAACAAAGGTGTGTGTTTTGAGTGCAAGAAACCAGGACACATTCGACCAAATTGTCCAGCACTCAAGGAGAATCAACAAGTCTCCTACCTCGCTCACTGGGATCATGAGGGTGAAAAGGATCTTTTTGTTACTGAAAAAGAATGCATTGCTCTTATGGCAAACGATGAGGTAGATGTTCCTAGCACCTCTCAAAATGAAAATGATGGCATTGATGGAATAAATCTTGAAAGCTTGCTTGAAGTTTGTGAAAATCGTATTGAAAATCTTCTCCTCAGAAACAAAAAGCTTGAAGAAAACCTTTTGAAAATCATCAAAGAAAAACAGGATATGGAAAATAAATTACTTCAAGCCATTGATCAACTGAAATTTGAAAAGGAACTTCTTGAAAAAGAAAATGAACACATATCTCTGGAACATTCACGTCTCAGTAACATCATTCATAAAATGGATAAAAATAAAAAGAAATAAAGACACTTTCATAGGAAGAGGTGTTACAAATGTGGAAAATTGGGTCATATTCAATATTCTTGTTATGGTCCTAGAAACACAAGAACCAAGCAGATCGGGGCTCCAAAAACCCAGTCTCTGGTTCCAGAACCACACACTGCACTTCTTTCTAACAATGAAGGACCCGTGGATATGAGGTAAATTTCAGCTCGACCAAATGTTGCATAATGAAAAATTGTGTAATCGTATTCATTGCCGATAGAGATAGGAACATTTATTCATTCGCTATGCAAGATCTATCTAATAAAATGTCGAGTATCTAGCAGTTTCAGATGATATCAACTGGACATGGCACAGAAGAATGGGTCATGTTAACATGGATCTGATCTCTCATTTGGCCAAAAAGGAGCTAATAAACGGCATTCCAAAGCTTGACTTCGTAAAAAACAAACCATGTGCAGCCTGCCAAGTAGGGAAACAAACTCGTTCCAATTTCAAAACTAACGATGATGTATCTACCAGCCAACCTCTGGAACTTCTGCATCTTGACCTATGAGGACCCAATCCATGGGAGGAAAATGGTATGTATTTGTCATTGTCGATGATTTTTCTAGGTACACTTGAGTACTCTTTCTTGCACACAAAAATGAGGCTATACACTCTTTCATACCACTTGTTAAAAGAATTCGTAGTGATCACGACACCAAATTTGTTGAGGAAATTTTCAAAATCTTTTGTGATGAAAATGGCTACTTTCATGAATATTCAGCCCCTAAAACCCCTCAACAAAACGGGGTGGTGGAATGTAAAAATTGTACCTTACAAGAAATGACTCGCACCATGTTAAATGAGTCTGATCTACAAAACTCCTTTTGGGGTGAAGCTGTCAACACGACATGTTACATTGCTAACAGACTTTTTCTTAGACCTCAAAAAAAAAAAAAAAACCTATGAATTATGGCACAGAAGAATTCCAAACATTTCATACTTTCATATTTTCGGGTGCAAGTGTTTTATTTTGAATGATAAGGATAATTTGGATAAATTCGATACTAAATCTGATCAAGGCATCTTTGTGGGATACTCCACTCACAGCAAAGCATATCACGTGTTTAATAAACGCAAAAGGATTATACAAGAATCAGTCCATGTCACATTTGATGAAACTAACCCCATTGCCAAGGACACCTTGAGCATTGAAATTTCAGGTTTTCCAGCTCCTGTGGAAGAGGTTCCAGAAGTTTCTCAAGAGGAACCAAAAGACGATTCTAACCAAGAGTCCAATACCAAAACTGATGAAGCATCGAGGAAATTCAAGCATGCTTCCAGTCACCCTCTTGACAACATTATTGGTGATATCAACACTCAAATGATGACTCACTACAAGAAAAATACGATTTTGTGATGCCCAAAATCGTTACTATAGGAAGCTATTGTGACGCTTTCATTGTTGTGACGCTGCCCTTAGGCGTCGGGTATTCCGGCGTAGCTATATGTTATAGCGACGCCGGTCGGCGTCACCATATGAAAAGCAGTTGTGATAAATCAGGCGTTGCAATAGCTTTCTGTTGTGACGCATGTTGTTGTCTCGACTGAGGTCCTAACTACCATAACTACCAGCATTTGAGGCGCCTTCCAGCGTCTCAATAAGCTTCTATAATGATGCTTGGTGGCATCGTCATATCTACGTAACCATGACTATTTAAAGCGTCTCAATATAGTATTATTGTGACGTGTTTGTTTGTCTCGTTTAGACTTTATTGACGCTTATGATTGTGATAATAAACGTGCATATAGTGACACTATTGTGCATCTCAAAAAACTCTGCTTGTCGTGATGCTTAATTACATCTTAAAATACTAATTTTGTGACGTATTAATTTATCATAATAAAAATAACATGTCTCGTTAACACCGTTAAAATTGCATGCAAATTCTGCAATTGTAATTAATATTTATATGAATATCATCATTCATAGATAAAACACAAGAACGAAAATATTCATTACCATTAACATCATTCATGCATAAGGCAACAATAAAAATCACACCACCACATATGTCAAAGTGTTGTGATTGATATCCAAAAGTATGAACATATATACTCCCATTTCAGATTCTTCAAATTCCACCAAAATATATACCAACCTTAGAGATAAGTTTTAATGTGCGAACTGAAATATAACTACGTACTAACGAAGGGTCTGGTCGTTGGTGTGAAAACTCTTTATAAGTCTTCATCCTTAACCACCTATAAAAGAAACATATATACACTATTTTTTAGCACCTAAAAATCAGAATATAGGTTACTACGAAGATTATGAACTGAAAAATTCTCATTCACAAATCTCACAATACATTTCTACTAACAACTTGGCTTCAGTATTTACTATATATTAACCAAGTTATCAATATGAGCACCCTTTTAACAACTCCAAGTAGAACTAAACGAGTTAGTTGATCTACTATCAGATTTTACACTTAGACTATAAACACAACCAGATTGATAGATAAGTCCAAGTTTTGTAATTTGGTAGTTGCCAATACTTAATTTCACCAAGTACACTCCACAAATGAAAAGATGCGACAGCAAAAAAATAACAAAATCATCTCCTTTAGAAATTCAACACGTAAATAATGATATATTCCCATAACCTCAAGATGTATTCATTTCTTTATCAGGTCTGTTGGCTAATTGTAATTCATTGTTCATACCAGGTGTTAGTTTGAAAAAGTCAAGTACAAAAATATAATGAGAAAGAAAAATCAGTTAAAAGCCTCAAAGAACAAACTAGAAATGGGGATTCATCATAAGGTAGAATTGGAACTGTTGTGATGATGCCAGTTCTTGTTTGCAATTTTAGCAGTTGAAGTGCATAAACTGGAACAACTGCTGATGATGCCAGTTCTTGTTTTGTGAGGCAAATTTGAAGGTTTATTGACTGTAAGAATCTGAAGAATAAAAATAAATTGTTCATAAAACCAACACACAATAGGTAGCTACTGATTCATAAACTATGATTACAATAAATAATCCATCTGTCGAGATTTTCCTCCATCCAGCTTCTGCCTCTTTGAAGGTGTATAGTGATTCCCATGGTGGTAGCTTAGCCGTATCGGAGGTGTGTCTGTGTTATAGCTTCCATAGAATATATTGATAAGTTCTAGAATATTACAGAAAATTGTAGGTCAGAAATACAATAAAGCAGCTTCTTCGAATCAATGTCAAACTTAGTAAGGTAAAGTACCTGTACTGTAAGAATATATATGGACAGGCCGGTTGTACATTTCTGATAAAGCTTGAATCTCCATATTATTTCCATAAACCTGCAAATAAGAACAAAAACTAAATTCTTGAGGAACAATGAAAATAAAATTGTGTGTGTATCGCAACGAACAGGGATCAGTTTTTCTTCAAAATTCCTCATAAGGCCTTGGCCTTCTTTAGATCTGGCAGAAGTACTTCCATCACCTAGATTTTACATTTATGGTCATTAATTATGGAGATTTTAACTGGAAAAAGAAAAGAAAAAAAATACAACACAATAGGAAGTTACTTTCATATCCCAATAAATTTAAAACATAATTTCAGCTTTCCTGTAAAATGATAATCACAACAGTCAATGCATTTTGCATATGAAGTAGCATAAACAAAGACCCTTACTCTCACTTAACCACTTAGAGTTGAAATAACGTAACCACTTTCTCACTGAGTCCAAAGTTTAAGCTAACGACCAGATCTTTAACAATTGCTTTTAGAGCAAAGCCCTTTGGTTTCAGTTTCTCAAAACTGAATGCAATGCCTGTTTCTATCAATTTCATCAGTTCAAGCTACACAAGAAACAAATTACTAAAACCACAATCACGAACGCATCACTAAGATTAAAGTCAAACCTATCATTTATAGGTACACAAGAAACAAAGATTGCTACTCTATGCATTTTGTTGATGATTCATGACACATAATAAAATCGAATCACTTTGATATAGGTACACAAGAAACAGATATTACTATTCTCTGTACTGGTCCATGCTTATGATGATTCATGATGCATAACAAAATTCAATCACTTTTATATAGTTACATAATTATACAACAAACAGAGATTACTACTCTATTTATTGCTTCATGCTCCAGACGATTCAAAAGTCATAGCACAAAAATAAAATCCAATCACTTTAATTACCTCATTAAACTTGCTATACATACATCTCAAGCAAAAAGCTCACAGCGGATGGTTGCCTTTCAGGCTTCTCCTCCAGCTTTTCAATTATCATTATTCCCTACAAAAGATGAAACAATCTATATCCAATAAATTATTAGTAATCTAGACAGATTTTAGGAAAAAAATTTAAAATATGCAAACAATTAACACATTAACAGTAAAAAAAAAACTCTCATTTCCCATTAACAATAGAATTCAACTTTTCTAATAATCTAACATTTTTTAACCACCAGCCATAGGTGCCATACTACTACAACCTTTTAGCACACACATGTCTCAAAAACAAGTTCATTTCACCAACTCTATCGAAAAAAAATTAAGTGAACTTAAAACCATAAAAAAAATCCACTAAAAGGAAATAGAGACAAGAAAAAAAAAACCCAAATTTTCTCCACCAAAGATCCTTTAACATCTGAGAAACAATTTCATTTCACTATAAAAAAATCCACTGAAAGGAAATATTGACAACAAAATGATCCATTAAAAGGAAATATGTAAAGTGTAACATACATCATATATCAGGAATTTTAAGTTATAAACTTCAATTAGAAGATTATCTGTTTAGAGTAAGAATGAGATCAGCATATTAGAAGTAGCACTTAGAATGGAATTAGAATATTATAAGTAACATAAGGAGATTAGGAGTAACCGTTAGAACAACGCCTATAACAATAATCGCTCCAACAAAGACAAAACAAAAGATAATTAACAAAGGAATGTCAAATGTGAACTTATTTTATGTCAAAATTACGATTTTAGAAATGAAACTCAAGTCATCACAAAAAAATATCAATTACGATTTGAGAGTTGGTCATTGGCTGAACTTGAACCAATAAATTTCCTTTGCCTGAGAGAGACTTTCTCTTAACTACAATAATGTCAATGTCCTTTTAGTTCTAAACAAAAATCCATTTTGTTACTAGAAATCATCATTTTCGAGAATAAAAATAACTGAAAAAACCAAACAACAAATTACAACTCATTTTCGTTGTTCCGGTGGCTTCCACAATAATGTAATTATTGCATACAATCTCCATTTCATTTAGTTGGTTTGTCATAAAGAAGTTTTTCTTTTCAATTCCATCATCACCATTATGTCTAAATCAATTTTCCATAATCACATTTAAATTTATTTTCAATCCCCCCCCCCCCCCAAAAAAAAGGTACTGCTATTCTTCTAAGTTCTAACTAAACGACATATTCATTTTCATACAAAAACCGATCCACAAAGCACAAGGCATTGTTTTTCTATTCGAAAAGAAAATGACAATGGAAATACAACCGATCAGGCCACAAGGTTATCCAAGTGCTTACCTCAATGCAGATCAGAAAATCCTGAAGTCCAGTTTGAAATCTCCCTTCTTTAGGAAAAACTCCAAAAGTACACAACAAAACGATAGCAACACCTTGTCACCATGTAGCAAATACAATTGCTTTAAAGCTAAGAAACATTGCAAGCGGTTTTATTGGTTTAAGTCTTTGATGAGTAACATGGTAAAACTGAACAAGATCAAACAAGAACAGTGTTTCAAGCTCTGAATCACTGACCTCTTCTGTTCTGAACCCATCTGGAGCCATCTAAGCACCACAACAAATAAAGGGACATAAACACAAACACTTAGCAAACATCCCAATAACTTTATCAGTAATCTAATCAAAATGAAACCAAAAAAATGAAACAAAGTATGATCGATTCCTCAATACCTTGAACAAAATATGATCAAGCTAAATCATAGGGTTATTATTTCGATAGGCATTACTGCCCCCTTAATGTCCAAATTCATCTCATAAAGAAAAAAAAATGGAGAAACGGACCACATGAAACTAAGTCTACCAAATTTACTACTTGAAGACAACCAGAATTATGTTAAAGAACTTCATCTGATACACTGAATTTTAGGTATACTAAACTCACTACAATTTCCAAGTAAGCAAAAAAGATTGGAAGGAGCACTTATACAACATTCATTTGGAAATTGGACAAGTAAGACGTTATTATGGACTAACCTATCAAATTGTTTTAGAAATTTTATATGATATTGTAAGATTAGGTTGATTCTTCTCCACTCACTTACAAGTTAATGTTGCAAAGTCATTCAACAATGCACCAGTGTCTTCGAAGCCACTTTGGCAAAAGCAACAATGCTACGGCACAATCTATAAACTACACAAAGAAAAAGACAAACTAGAACAATACCTAAGAAAGAGGAGCAAATGTGCTCACCGAAATTCCACCAGCAAAGCTTGCCAGGTAATACATCAGCTGCTTGGTGAATTGTTCCTGGTCCTTGTCTTCTAGAAACCCAAACGGCATGCCAAACATCACTCTCACAACAGCAAAAAAATCAAACAAACAGAAAAACTCCCAAACACCATACACAACAAAATCAAAAAGCAAACAAACCACAAAAAGTCGCGCCCAAAAAATTGAAGCCGATGCTAATCCCCGTAGTCCTCAAAGTCAGAGCAAACACAACCGCCAGCCGCCAACCTCCCAATCTCACGACGATGAGATGAAGATTCCTTACACGATGATGAAGATTCCAAACTCACTTCGAAAATCATGTTCAGGTACTCATCGAATCCGAGCTTATGGGATTTCTCCTTATCTCTAGGAACCGCAAAATTTCCCTTAAAATCAAGCCCTGGCGCAGCGGCGGAGCTCTGAAGCGGTTGAATTTCGTTGGATTTCTCTGCGAGGAACCACCGATTTCTTTAAATTTTGTTAAATAGGTTTCTTCAATTTGGGGGTTAGTGCTTCTCGAGGCTTCCATTTGGTGTTTTAACAAAATTCCTACGCAAAAATTCTGGAGGGAATTTGGTCCCAAGGGACGCCAAACTCTTTTTTTAGGGGGATAACCCTCAATTTCTTTTCCCTTTATTTTTACCTCTATTAAACTACGTGGACTTCTTTTAATTTTTTTTTCTATTTTCTTTTTTTTATTTTATCTCGAAAAACACGTCCATATTCAAAATTCAGATCTGAATATTAGATCTGAATCTACATTCTCTCTCATTCATTTTTCTCTCATTCTTTCTCTCTTCTTTCTCCCACGACGATTTTGTCTTCTCTCCTTCTCACCTTCTCTCGCCGCCGGCCTCAATCGCTTCCGATGATTTGTCTTCTCTCCTTCTCATCTTCTCTCGCAGCCCGCCTCCATTGTCTCCGATTCGTTCTCTGCAATCGTCGTTGATTTGTTAATTGTCTGCAATCATCGTCGTCGATTTGTTCGTTGTCTACAATCATCGTCGACGATTTGTTCGTTCTCTGCAATCTTCATCGCCGATTTGTTTTCTGCAATCATCGTCATCTACAATCGATTCTGCAATCATGTTTGAAGATTAAGAAATATTATTCACTTCTTCTATTCTTCTGGGTTTTTTTCTTCTTTGAGTATGAAAAATTAGATATTTTGAAGATTTTGCAGGGTTGCAGCGATCTAGTGATGGATTGCAGCCATCCAGTGCGAGACTGCAGCGTTCTAGTGCGAGATTGCAGCACTAGAACACTGCAATCTCGCACTAGAAGTCTTCAATCTCGCACTAGAACGCTGCAATCTCGCACTAGAAGTCTGCAATCTCGCACTAGATGTCTGCAATCTCGTGCATCTAGTGCG
>JBBMKE010113721.1:0-16554 GCA_037834125.1 Lippia alba | reverse complement strand
AGGGTTTTGGTGATATGTAATTATGGTTGAGATTGAAGTCTATTTAAAGGTGGCTAAAAGGTGGTGGACATGGCTAACATGGGGCTGCGCGTGGCGGGTATTGTGGAGGATGAGAAAGACTCAAGCCCAGTACGGGTGACGCCGCCACATTGGAAATATTCCAATGACAGATCGGATTATTGGGTATTAGTTTTTCTTTTTTCAAGATTTACTTTTGTATGTAAGTAGCTTTCGTTTCTTAGAAAAATGTGGTATCTAATTTAAAAATCTTTTTTTTTTTAAATTTTGCCTCGCAAGAGTGTTTCTTCTCTGTATGAGAGCCATACCCCCCCTGTGCTCGATAGACCCCCATCCTATGAGTCAAGGCCGCCGGACATCCTTGTGTTCTCATTCTCTTACGTTTAATATTTTGAGTATTTCGGTGTTTCCGCATTCTTACCCCGTTTACTTTTTCGCCGTTTTTCTTTTCAGGTTTCTTGGCCGGAAAGCAGCCGTCTCATCACTATGGCTTCTCGTCCCTCGGCAACAAATCAGTATCAAAATCAAACGGATGCTGAATTGGGTCACCTTGCCCAATCACTGTCCCTCACGGCAAAGGAGTCGGGATCGTTGGTTATACGTGACATGCCGGAGAGACCTTCGGCGTCGGGCTACCCACTCCCTATAGTGGGTAGGGTTTTCACCCGACAGGTTATCCTCTTTGATTTTTTTCGTACAACGATGTTTAGGGTTTTGAGCCCGGTGGTGGGAATGGAGTTACAGAAGATTGGTGAGGAGTGATATATTTTCACTTTCAACCACAAATTGGATATGCAACGGGCACTTGACAATTCGCCCTGGAATTATGAAAAGCATCCCGTAATCTTACGAAAGTTGGAGGGGGATGATGACCCATTGAAGGTGGAACTGACTGAGTGTGAATTTACTGTACGCATACATAGCTTTCCTTTGGCAAGGCATTGGCTGATAGAATCGGGAAATTTCATAGTGTAACCAAAATGAAAGTCCTATAGCTACTGATTTCATAATGATTAAGGTGGGAATCAATGTTAATGAACCTTTGGTCCGATTTATGAACTTATCCCTCCCTAATGATCAGCAATTGGGATTAACTTTCAAGTATGAAAGACTCAATAACTTCTGCTACTTGTGTGGTTTGTGAGACCATGTCGACAAATTCTGCGGTTGCGCTATGATGATAATTTCGTTGACCCGGCTCCGCACTTCCCTTATGAACAATGGCGGCGGGCTTCTTCTCAGCTTGAATCACCCTTCTCCCCTCCAAAATTTTTGCCCACCCAATCTCCTGTCACCATGCAGAACATGCATAACCATATCCATTCCTCTGTTAATCCCTCGTCCCTTAGTCAGTCACGCAACCTAAATCCTATGCATCAACCCAATAACCATAATAGTCATCCCAATACAATAGTGTTGATGACTTTTTCCTCATCACCTCTCCATGTCAACCCACAACAAACTACTTCGTCCCCTCTCCCGAGCAGATTTCCAGAGAATAACACCACTGTCTTATCTCTAATTACATCCCCTTCTAAATAGAAATCCCACCCAAATTCATCCACACTCTCTCCTCTGTACAATGTAAACCTTTCTTCCAACTCTATCCTGGAGGTCCGAAGTCGCGGTCTCCACCTTCTAGCCCGGAACAGTCCCGCCAGCGTCCTAAAATATCCCCACCCGATCCTGTCACGTCCGCAAGCCATACCAAGACACAACCTCCCACCACTCACAACACTAATCATCCTCTTAGCTTGTCCCCAACTCTCTCGGAATCCTTGGAAAATCAACTCATAAATATACCACCTTCTCTTAGCATTGTTGAATCCGGCCTTTCCTATAATCAAAAAATACGAAAGTTTAGCAAAACTAAAGCCCATTCTCAAGCTAAAACCATACCACCCTTATCTTTAACCAAATAAAATACTTCTCATCTCTCCAATTTCGTCCTCTCAGACATTACTAATCTATCGGTGGAGGCTGTAAGTCAGCCCCTCCGGTCACAATGAGTTGTCTAAGCTGGAACTGTCAGGGCTCGGGGGGTCCCTAGCGAGTTCACAACCTCCGGGGCTTTATGAGGTCCCATAACCCCACAATTATCTTTCTTATGAGACTAAATGCAAGCATAGAAGGATTGCTAGTTGGATTTGAATGGTGTTAGTGTGGATGTTGTTGGTAAGGGGGCGGCCTTGCGTTGCTTTGGCGCAAGGACGTCGGAGTTTCGCTACAAAGCTTTTGTCAGAATCACATTGATGTTATAGTTTCGGGTGATGGTCCGGAAGGGGATTGGCGATTTACGGGCTTTTATGGACATCTGGAGAAACATAATCGGGCCTTTTCTTGGGATCTAGTAAGAACACTCAATAACTAAATGACTCTTCCCTGGTTAATGAGTGGAGATTTCAATGCTATTTTCAGCAATGACGAGAAGAGGGATTGCGTCGATCATTCATTTGCCCAGATGAATAGATTTCGTGAGGCCTTGGAGGCAATGGGACTATCGGATTTAGGATTTTTGGGGTCTCCTTATACGTGGTTCAGGAAATGAGAGGGGGAAGAGAAAATGAGAGCTCGTCTTGATTGTCCAGTTGCTTCGGTAGAATGGAGAACTATGTTTCCTGAGGCCCGGGTCCACCACCTATTGACTTCTTGTTCCGACCACTCGCCTATTATCACCACTCTCAGGCCGGTTCAACATAGAACTAAAAAAATTAGACGCCCCGTTTTGTTTCGAAGCGGTTTAGATTAAGAGCTCGAAGTGCAAAAACATTATAGAGGAGGCGTGGGAAGATTCGTGGGAACCTGCGGCTTTCGAAAGAGTGTTGGAAGGTATTAAGGAATGTAAATTGGGTTTCTTGAATTGGAAGAAGGCGAGACGTGAAACTGTGGAGAAGGTGGAGAGATGGGAGAAGTGACTAAAACGGATACGAGAGGGGCCATTCTTGGTAGAGCTGAGGGAGGAAGTGAAAGCTCTTAAAAGAAAAATTAGTGGTTTTTGATGGAGGAAGAATTACGGTGGAAGCAACGGTCGAAGGTACAGTGGCTTAGGGAAGGGGATCAGAATACCAAATTTTTCCACCTCAAAGCCAAACAGAGAGCGGTTACTAACCATATTGAAGCGCTTAAAGATGATAATGGTGCTACACATACCAATGAAGAGGGGATCAAGCGAGTAATTGAGAATTATTTTGGGGACTTGTTTAAGTCCCGCAGCTGCTCAACTGAGAAGATGGACAGGATTCTAAATATTGTTCAACGCAAGATTAGTGATGAGATGGGACAACGGCTGCTTGCTCCGATTTCACGAATTGAGGTAAGCAATGCTGTAAATTCCATGTATCCCCTCAAGTCCCCCGGCCCTGATGGCCTTTCCCCTTTAATTTTTCAAAAATATTGGTCGGTTGTTGGTAATAATGTGATTGATTGTGTTCGTGATTTCATTAATAATGGGCAATTTGATAGGAAGCTTAATTTCACCCATATCATCATAATCCCTAAATGCAAATCACCCGAGTTAATAACCCAATTCCGCCCTATCAGTTTGTGCAATGTGGTGTATAAAATTGCGTCGAAAGTCCTCGCGAATCGTTTAAAACCTCTGCTTGATCGTATCATTTCCCAAAGCCATTCAACTTTCGTTTCTAATCGTCTTATCAGTGATAACATCTTTGTTGTATTCGAAATTAATTATTTTATTAAACGTAAGAGTACAGAAAATGATGGATTTTTCAATCTGAGGCTCGATATGAGCAAGGCCTGCGACAGAGTAGAATGGAGGTTCCTCGACGAGTTATGACCAGGTTAGGTTTTTTCCATTCTTTTGTTGATCGTATTTTGTTGTGTGAGTCCACTGTCTATTTTTCTTTCTTATTAGATGGAATGGAGTTTGGCCCGTTGGTCCCGGAGAAGGGTATCCGTCAAGGAGATCCTCTCTTCTCTTATCTCTTTCTCCTGTGTGCAGAGGTCTTTTCCCTTCTTATTCAGGAACATGAGTCCTTAGGCAAGTTTCAAGGTGTTACTATATGTCGTGGGGCACTGAGTGTTTTCCATTTGTTGTTCGCAGATGACACTATGGTGTGTGGTAGAGATTCGAGGGAGGCTATAATGGGGATTAAGTCGGTACTGGAAGATTATGAGTGGGTGTTAGGGCAAGTGGTTAATGGTTCTAAATCTTCCATAGCGTTTAGGCCAAATGTTAGTAGGGATACAACTGATGGTATGGCGGGAATCCTGGGGGTACGAAGAGTGGAGAAGCTTGATCGCTATCTTGGGCTTCCCTTAGCTGTAGGGAGGTCGAAAAAGGAGGTGTTCTCGGGGATTGTGGATAAGATAAAAAAAAGAGCTTTTGCAAGCAATTCCCTCGTTCACTTTTAATTGTTTCCTGCTGCCGAATATGCTATTGAAGGAAATCGATTTGGCGTTGGCTCACTTTTGGTGGTCTGATAAGGATAAGAGGAGTATCCATTGGGTGAAATGGGGAAGTTTATGTAAGAGTAAGTTTGAGGGTGGTTTGGGTTTTCGTATTATGAAGTTGTTTAACCTCGCTATGTTAGCAAAATAACTTTGGCGGATGACGAGGGATCCGAAGAGTTTGTTATCGCGTCTTATAAAAGCAAGATACTTCCCTCACTCGGATCCATGGAATGCGTCGCTGAGCCGAAACCCCTCCTACGCATGGCAAAGTCTGTATGAGGCCCGTTACATCATATCAAACGGCACGAGGTGGCGTGTGGGAGATGGCAGAAACATCCAAGTTTGGCGGGATCGTTGGGTATCGACTGCTCCAGATTTTAAACCTCGTTTTAGTGAAAATGTGGGGCTTTATATATCCGAAGTGGGTAAGTGATCTTTTATTGTCGGGAATGGTGAAATGGGACGAGGAGTTGATCCGTAACATTTTTCATAAAGATGATGCTGAGAGAATCCTCGGAATACAGCTAGGAGAGTTCCCATACCCGGATACCCTTATTTGGAACCATACCGCGAATGGAAAATTCACAGTACGCAGTGTGTACAAATTGGCTGTCTCTTTGGCGGAACGAATCGTCGGAGATGGAAGGGAATTTAGAATTTGATAGCTGGAGGTTGCTATGGAATTTGGATGTAGGACCGAAAATCAAAATGTTTTTATGGAGGTGCAAGAGGAATATCTTGCCAACAGCAGTAAATCTGGTGCGTCAGAAATGTTTGGAAGATGAAAGCTGTGGGATTTGTGGCGAGGGGGTGGAAAATATGGCCCATATCTTGTTTACATGCCCTTATGCGAGACAAGTCTGGGCCATATCACAAATTAGGTGGCAGCTTGTGCACCCAATGGTGGTGAACTTTGGGGAAGGTCTTAATGAGGTGTTGAAGGAGCTTAGTGATGAAGATGGTAGAAAATTGGTGTGTCTAATTTGGGGAGTATGGAACCACCAAAACCGGAAAAAATGGGAGAATGAGTCGGTGGAACCACACGTCATTATTGATGAAGCGCTGGAGTATGCTTGCACAATACCTTCGGTGGAGGAGGAGTTGGAAGTCTTACAACAGCCACCTCCGATTGTGCAGTGGTGTATACCCAGGGAAGGTTGGATGAAGCTGAACTTTGATGGTGCCGTTTTTAGGGAGGAGAAGGCTGTCGGAATTGGGGTGATAGCGAGAGATTGGGAAGGAGATTGTCGTGGGTGGGAAACTAATAGGTTCCGGAATTAGTTAGATCCTTTGGTTGCCGAAGCTTTGGCGGCGCTCTCTGCAGCAAAGCTAGGCCGCGATTTTAGGTGGAAGAAGGTGGTGTTGGAAGGTGATTGCATTAATTTGGTGGATCGCTTGCAAAGTATGGAGTCGGACTTATCATTGGTGCGAAATATAGTGGCCAATATTAAAGTCATTTGCTCCAACTCGTTTGAGGAGTTTCGTTTTTCTTCTGTTCGTCGTGGTGCTAATGGTGTAGCCCACAAATTAGCTAGGAATGCAGCTTTGGCTTGCATAGATTCCTCGGATATTCCGAATTATGCTTTTGATTTAATTCATTAGAGTCTACTTGATGTAGCCCGTGGGGCGTCCGGTCTTAAAAAAAAAAAAAGGTGGTATCTTTTTTGTTAGAGGGAGAATTTTGTGGAAATTTATTAGGTGGGGTTTAATTTCCATTCGCCAATTGCCAATTTATGGAATTAAATCATGGAATTGACGGCTGAATAAACTCTTCTATTATATAATCTTCATTAAAAAAAATCCAATTTATTTAATTTGGATTAGGTCGAAGAGCAATTAAATGGGATATAAAGAAATAAAGAGAATCAAATCTCAAATAAGGATTCCTCAACTGAATATCAACTATATTTTGACGTAAAGGATCTCCTATTAGACTCTTATTATGGGAAAAATGCAAAAGTCGGAATGTCTACTATATCTTACTTGTAAATTTGGGATTAAATTGTTTTTTTATGAAACTTTCGATATTTTATCTAGAAAATTATTGCAATTTTTTGGATTTCGGTCGCCGGAAAATAGGAGTAAATGATGAGAATTCTTATTTACATGATCGTACATGATACACACGAGCAAATCTTAACACGTGGCCTATTTGATGAGGTACCCCTCAGTATTCCAGACACGTACGACTATTTTATTAAACTTGTGGGCTTTACCCGTTGTTTTCTAACTAAAACAAATTGTGGTAATCCAACCATAATTTTCTGAATAAATTGTTAAATTTTTATCAGAAAAATATTTATTCAAAAAATGTATGAAACTCACAATGCTAATGGCGATAATTGAAGTCCGGCAGTAAGTGAGTATATGTAATTAGGGTTGTCAACGGGTCGGATTCGGACCGGATCTGAACATTCCGGATCCAAATTCGATAAGGATATTCGATTATCGGATCCGAATAGGATTCGGATGCATGATTGTTGAGTCCGCATAGAATCGGGTCGGATCCTATCCGATAAAGATTCGACCCGATTAATCATAATTTTTAAGATTTTTTAAAGAAAAATATATCTATAAAAAAAGTAATATAAACATATAATTATTATTATTTAATTAGTTAGTTATTATTTCTACATGTATTTATGTAATATTTGTTAACTTAAAGTTATTAATGTAAGATTACCTATTATTTTAAGATAAATATCTAAAGACATATTATTAATGCAATGATACATAAATTGGAAGTTTAATTTTTAATTATTTTTATTAGTATTCTTTATTAATAAAATAATTAATATAATAAAAATATTATAATTAGTCGGATTCGGATCCTTAACGGATCGAATTTTTTAATTTCATATTCGCTCCATTTATTTCGAATAACAGATATTTATAATTGGATATGATCCATCGAACTTTTTTATCGATCGAATGTACAAATAATCGAATCGAATTCGGATTAAAATCCCATTGACAGCCCTATATGTAATTCATCACTAAGTCCGACAGTAAGTGAGGATATGTAATTCATCACTAAAGTCCGACAGTAAGTGAGTATATGTAATTCATCACTAAAGTCCGACAGTAAGTGAGTATAAGTGAGTATATGTAATTCATCACTAAATCACAGGAAATTAGACTTAATAGATTGTTAATTATTTAAATAATTTCGTGTGCCTTATATTTTTTTTTTACGCACACACCCCAAGCGGTTAGAGGGATTCAAACCCGGGTCTTTGCCTTCAAAAAAGAACCTCATCACCACTTGGTCAACCCCTGTTTTCTTATATCTTTTTAAACCTTTAATTTGTTTACTTTTATTAAATTATGATATAAATGTATGATTCTAATTGTCACAAATGGACTGGATATATATGTCACCAAGATCTCATCACAAAGATGAATTAATTGCTTTTTAGTTAGAATTATTCAGTAAACGTCACAAACTTAATTATAGCATGCATGCATGTCACCAAGTTATGCAAATCTATTACACTAATTAATCATATGTATACAAAACTCATACGGTTTTGTCAACATCAATAAGTTTAATGAATTGTCATAAGAATTTTTAATTTTTAGTTGATTCCCAGAGAAAACTTTGTACATATTCAATCGAACTAACCTAATTAATTATATGAATAAGTATACTGCACTTATTATATGATTGTTTATTTTTCTTAAAGTGCACTCGAATCTAAATACAGAACAAAGTATAAAATATTATCTCCTTGTTAAATTGATTTGACTGGATTAATCGAGCTAGAACTACTCTAGATTTTCCTTTGGTTACTAGGGTTTTGGCTTCTCCAACTTACTATCTATTACAATAAAAAAATCAATCGAGAAAATAGGAACCTGAAAATCATATATAGGGTTATCGAAAGTCACATACCGCTTCTGTTTTTTTTTTTTTTTTTGGCTTTCTCATGAAACCGGTTTTCTAAAATCCCTATTTCTTTAAAGAATGAAATTTCTTGAGAAGTCGTACTTCTAAAATTTGAGTCACAACTCTTTACTTTTTTCTAACAAAAAATCATTGATAGAATGCAGTTCGGAACAACAGACACATTAATCATCGTATATCAATTAAATAAATAATTATTTATTATTTAATAATACTTGGATAACCTCGCTTAATTAACTAGTGTTACGGCTAACGGGGTTGATTAGTTATTAAAGAATTTTTTCTCCTTGACAATGATTCAGATTCGAATTTCTCTAATTCAAATTATTTAAAAAATAAAAAACAAAAAGAAATTAACTAGTTTTGTGGATATAGTTTGAAGTTGTATACATCTTGCATTTAAGTTTCACTCCAAAATTGTTTCTGAATTGTTGGATTTGGTTATAGGAGAGTGCGTTAACCGTTCCAGACCGAGTACTTATTCTAACAATTCAGTAGGAGTTGTCAAAAATTGATCAAGAGTGTCGATAGCAATGAACACACTTGAGGGCACATCATTAAAGATTGTCGTAGCCTTATTCAAAAACTGTGGAAGCGTCGGCCAAAGCACCTCAAACAGACGAGAAATAGTTTTGCAAATGCCCTGACCAAGATAGGTCAAGAGATGATCGAAGATAAGAAAAGTTTGGGTTTCACAACTGGAGGAGCTTCCTATGGAGTGAGAGATTCTCAGCAACTAGTGTTAGCTCATTTCTGTTGCTACCAAAAAAAAGTCCATATATGAGTACTTATTATCTAATTACATTAATTATTAGTTAGTTAGATTTTGAAGTGAATTGGACCTAACTTTAACATTATGTTCATTCCCGGTTGACTTTCTCAAATCAAACCAAACTGATAGCGAATACTAATATTAGTAGCTTAGAACACTCGTCTTTTTTCTCTATACAGTTAGCTAAGGCAACTTTGGAATGGGAATTTTGCTGATTATTGTATTTCAGTCAGTAATTTTGCATAAAGTACTCGATCAAATTTACTAAATAGGAAGAAAAATACTTCATAGTCCATAAGATCAGCAAAATTTAGGTAACCTAACTCTCTAAAAATTAGTTTCTAGTTAACAATACATGATCAGATCACTGACTTTCACAAAACCAAAACATACTGCTAAGTGCTAACAAGCTAGAAATCTCTCTCTTCCCCTCTCTAGCTCTCTCATGCCGCCGGAGCATAGTCGTAGTCCCCATCATCATCATCATCTCCGTCGCTTTCCGGCCGGTTAGCCGCCCACAAGCATCCATTAATGGCCTGAGGAAAGATCACGAGGGGAGCCATAAAAATTTCGAGAGCAAGATTATTGGACAAGAAGTTGTTAAGCAAAGCTGTTTTCTCGAATAGGGTTTTGGTGATATGTAATTCTGGTTGAGATTGATGCTTATTTAAAGGTGGCTAAAGGTGGTGGACATGGTTAACATGCGGCTGCGCGTGGCGGGTGTTGTGGAGGATGAGAAAGACTCGAGCCCTTTACGGGTGGCGCCGCCACGTCGGAAATATTCGAATGACAGATAGGATTATTGGGTATTAGTTTTTCTTTTTTGATGATTTACTTTTGTATATGAATACATGGCTTTTGTTTGTGGAAAAAGGTGGTATCTTTTTGGTTGGGGGGAGAATGTTGAGGAAATTTATTTGGTGGGGTTGAATTCCATTCGTCAATTGCCTCTTGATGGTATTAAATCATGAAATTGAGTGCTAAATAACTCTTCTATGATATAATCTTCATGAAAAATCTAATTTATTTTGGATTAGTTCGAAGGAAAATTAAATGGATATAAATAATGGAAAAATTACATTCAACTACCTTTATTTTTAGTCTATTATTTACATTTAATTTCTATTATTTACATATTTATCATGTAAACTCTAAACTTTGTATTATGTTTGAAGTTTCTGATACGTTAGGATTTCATTAAATTGATCAATTGTCCTTCCGAAATTTCAAAAATAACAAGGATCGTTTTGTTATTAGAAAGAAGTTGTATGGATGTATATGTAATATTTTTTGAAACAATATAAGAATGATAACTAACCAACTAATAAAAACCTAACGGACGTTAAGATTCTCAGCAGAATGTCTATGTTTCGAAATTATATGACAAGTATGTAAATAACAATCAGATGTAATTATCCCATTAAAGAAATTAAGAGAATCAAATCTCAAATAAGGATTCCTTAACTGAATATCAACTATATTTTGACGTAAAAGATCCCCCTATTAGACTCTTTTATGCACAATGGGAAGTCAACTATATCTCACTTGTAATTTTGGGATAAATTTTTTTTTATGAAAATTTTGACGCTCTATCTTAACAATTGTTATAATTTTAGGATTTTGGTGGCCGGAATCCGTTTTAGTCTCCGGAAAATAGCAAGTAAATGATGAAAATTCTTAATTACATGACAATATACACACGATGAATTTTAGCCCGTTGACTAAATAATGAAGTACCCCTCAGGATCTTAAACACTTAGGACTGTTTTATTAAAGTGGTGGGCTTTATACGCTGTTTTTTGGTTACTAAAATAAATTTTGGTGATCGAAATTTTGAAATAATTGCAACAATTTTTTTAATAGATCAGTATCAAAATTTTCATCAAAAATATATTTATCCAATTTTACATCTTCGCCCTCTCATTATTTATATAAAGAATATTGTATACCATCTGAGCTTTTCAAAGTCATCTCGTGTCAAACAATCGAGATTGTTGATTCATTGTTACTTATGAAACTCATGATGCTAATGGCGATAAGATTTTGGTAATTAAAGTCGGACAAAAGTGAGTATATGTAATTCATCACTAAATCACAAGAATCTAGACTTAATAGCTAGCTTGTTAATTATTTACACAATGTCGTGTGTCTTATATCCTTTTAAACCGTTAATTTGTTATACTTTTATTAAATTATGATATAAAAGTATGTTACTACTCATCACCGATGGACTTAATATGTCACCAAGACCTCATCACAAAGATGAACTAATTGCTTTTTTAAATTAGAATTATTCAGTAAATGTCACAAACTTAATTATAGCATGCATGCATGCATGTCACCAATTTAAGAAAATCTATAGCACTAATTAATCATATCTATATAAAAGTCTTATGCTTTTGTCAACATCAATATATTTAATCAATTATCATGAGAATTTTTAATTTTTAGTTGATTCCCATAGAAATCTTTGTACACATCCCGTCGAACAAACCTAATTAATTATATAAATAAATATAATATACTTACTATTTGAAAGTTTAATTTTTTTAAAGTTCACTCCAGTCCAAACACATAACAATTATAAAACATTATCTCCTTATTAAACTGATTTGATTGGATTAAATTATTTGAGCTAGAGTCACTCTCGATTTTCCTTTGGCTACTAGGGTTTTGGCTTCTCCAACTTACTATCTTTTACAATAAAAATCAATCAAGAAAATAGGAACCGAAGATCATATATAGGATAGTCGAAAGTCACATACGGCTTCTGTATATTTTTGAATTTCTCATGAAACCGGTTTTCTAAAATCCCAATTTCATTAAAGAATGAAATTTTTTAAGTAGTGTTTCTACAAGGGAAAAATGCAAAATCGGTATACCAACTCCTACGATTTAGCATTTTTGGTACTTTAAATTTTCTGGTGAAAATAAAAACCCACAACTATGAAAAGTTAGCAAAATTAAGCCAATTTTACCCAAGACTCCCAAAATCCGCTGGATATCCGAGCCGGGTGCGTATGTGGCTCGCCTGAGTCCACCATGGCCAAACTTAGCCATCCACCTCAACAAAATGCCGCCACGCTGTAAATACACATAGGAATTTAATAAAATTAATTTTATAGCAATTAAAAGGGTCACATCGTAAACCCTCTTTGATAGAACCAAAAGAAAATTGAAATTTTGAAAATAATCTGAAAAGGGAAGAAAGCCTTTCAGCTTCATTAATTTTATAACAATTAAAAGGGTCACCACTTTCATTTTGGGAAAAACCCATCTCGATACTGCCTTTCATCTTCATTAATTTTATAACAATTAAAAGGGTCACCACTTTCATTTTGGGGAAAACCCATCTCGATACTTGAAGAGGGAAGAAAAAACGAAGAACCCTAATTTTCTTACTTACATTTTACCGTCATCAGCAACTGTGGTTTGTTTGATGAGCAACTGAGGACCTTGTGTAATCAGACATGGTGAAATTACGGAGCAAGGGGCTTGAGAATGTTCCACCCTGTTACCGTAAGTGACTTTCCCCTTTCTACTAGCTTTGTTTATAAAGTTTGATGCGTTGGTTGAAGATATATTCTTTGTCTGCTGGATGTCTGATTTTGTTGTATTCCCTTGTTTGATGGTCCCCATTGCTTGTTCTTTACTATATCTTGTACTTTGGTTGGTGTGTATTAAAGATTCCCTCTTTTTTTTAAAATTTTTATCACAGATCCACAGTCCACAAGTATGACTCTAGAAATTTATTATGGTGGTAAATTTGAAAATGAAAATTACGTTGGTGGGGGGGTGAGAAAGTTGGACTATGTGGATGTTGAAAAGTTAAGCTTTTTGACCATTGACGAGTATGTGCAAGACCTATTCCTTGAGGGAAGCAGTAAACAAATTTATACCGCAGTTAAAGGGGGGTTTAAAATCGTTTCTTCTGAGAATCTATTGAAGATTTATGGGAGGAAGTATCTAAGAATCTCTAGAGAGTATCCAATATTTGTTCAAAAATCTGATACAGGGATTGGAGAAAGGGTTATTGTAGATGAAGGTGTTGGGCAGGTGAAGAAGAGTGGCGCTACCGAGAGGAGGGATAAAGTAGGTGAAGGGGTTGGGAATGTTGAGAAAATTGATGCTATAGAGGAGAGAGATAACACTGCTACTAGAGAGGCTGTCAACAGGTTTAGCAAACAAAGTAATGTTGAGTTTCTAAGCAATCCAGAAGATACACCAGAATGGATAGTTGAGTATACTGCTAGATATGGACTACCGGCAGAGGAGGAACCTATACATGATGCTTCAGATGGATCTGCTGAACAGGTACCGAAAAATCTCTCTAATCAAATTGTAGATGATAGTCCTGATGAGGAGGATTCTGAATTTAATGTAGATGGAAATAGCATATCTTCTGATGATGATCTTATTTTTGAGGATTATGTGAACAGTAGTGTTGAAATAGGAAATGAAAATGCAGAAGTCAATGATGAAAGTTCAGTTTCTTTGGGAGATATATGTGAGGATGTTGTTGGTTGTGATGATGGTTACCTAGATTTGAATAGATTGTCTGATGAGGAAGGAGAGGTTGACTCTTTCAAGCCCTTTAATGAAAACACCATTTATGATCCAGACTTTGACATAGGTCAGACTTTCAAGAACAAATCAATTTTTAAGAAAAGTGTTGCATCTTATGCCATTAAAATCAGAAGGAGTCTACCATGTAGAAGATCTGACAGTCAAAGAGTGTATGTAAGGTGTTCTGAAGACAAAAATGGGTGCCTTTTCAAAATCAATGTCATCAAGGCTATTAACACAATTACAGAGAACAAAGATGCTTTTGTGATAAGGGAATTGTGTTTGGAGCATACTTGTGAAGAGCGGTGGGATGTTAAAAATGTAAAGACTCCATGGTTGGCTGAAAGGTATGTGGCATGGTTTAAATCAGACCCAAAGAGATCAATTATGGGTTTTAAAGACGATGTTGAGGATCAATTAATTGTAACATTTTCAAGAGATCAGGCCTACAGGACAAAACAACTTGCTCAAAAGATGCTTCAAGGAGATCCTGATTTGCAGCATACTAAGTTGTGGGACTATGCAAATGAGTTAAGGAACACAAATCCAGGTTCAACAGTTATCTTGGGAAATGAGGACCTTGATGGACATAAGAGATTTTCAAAATTCTATGTTTGTTTTCAAGCTATGAAACAGGGGTTTAGGAGCTGCAGGCCAATCATTGGAGTAGATGGTTGTCATCTTAATGGCCCACATGGTGGCATCCTTCTAACAGCAGTTGGAGTAGATCCAGATAACAGCATATTTCCTTTGGCTTATGCAATAGTATCTTCTGAAACAAAAGATAATTGGTCATGGTTTTTCAATGTTATTAGAGCTGACCTTGAACTAGGTAATGGGAAGGATTTCACTTTCATTTCAGATAAGCAAAAGGGTCTCATCTATGCATTGCCAGAGGTTTTCCCTGCAGCAGAAGTGCGGTTTTGTGTCAGACACATGATAGTGAACTTGAATTCAGCTGGACAAAAAGGATTTGCATTGAAAAATGCAATATGGAAAGCTGCAAATGCTAGCACTGTAAGTGAGTTCAAAGCTGCAATGAGGACCATTAGGGAAAAGTTTCCACAGGCTGCTGATTGGTTAAAAGATAAACATCCATCTGAGTGGTCTAGAAGCCATTTTCTTGAGACATCAAAGTGCGATCAACTGCTCAACAACTCTTGTGAGTCTTTCAACAGCAGCATACTAGAAGCAAGGAATAAGCCCATCATCACCATGCTAGAATGGATCAGGGAGTACCTAATGAATAAATGGCACTTAAGTAGGGAGACAGCAGAGAAATGGGAAGGTATTAAACATTTTCAGTTATTTAATAAAATTATTATACTAAGATTCTGAACTTTTAAATTTCTTTTGCAGGTTTAGTATGTCCAACAGTTGCTAAACTTGTAAGGGAGACAAGTAAAAAAATGGGAGGTTGTAGGCCAATTAAGGCCTCTAGAATACACTTTCAAGTTCAAACAGTAGATGGTCAATATGCTGTTGATTTAGGTGCTAGAACTTGTAGTTGTAGGCTTTGGCAATTGACTGGAATTCCTTGCTTGCACTCTCTCACTGTTTTGAACCATGAAAAAATAAATGCTCTAGAATTTGTTGATCCATTTTATCATGTAAGCACATATAAGAATGCATATGCTGAAGTGATAGTGCCTATTAGTGGTCAGAATGTGTGGGGAAACACGTTGTTCATACCACCACTTCCCCCCAATTTTGGTAGAAAACCAGGAAGGCCCTCTAAGCTCAGGAGAAGAGGCATTGATGAGCCTCAGAACAAGGGGAAGGCTAAAAAAAGAGGCCCTATCATAAGGAAGCTAAGGAGAATACAAAAGACTATACACTGTGGGCACTGTGGTGAACCAGGACATAATGCACTTTTTTGTCCAACTCTGCCTGACAGTGCCAAGGAAAAGCTTCAGAGGCTTAAAAGAAGGGCATTTGAAGTATGTTTATTTTTTTAAAGCTTTTATATGATTATTTTTTTCTACATCTGATGTTACTTAATATTTAATTTTATGCAGGCTGTTGGTGAAAGTTCAAATTTTGCACACACTTCAAGCTTAGGAGAGGAAGTTCCAGTTGATGAGACACATGTTGAAGAAGCTGATGAAAATGAGGTGATTGATACAGACCATATTAGTATTTGATTTTTGTATATTCTTTTACATAACAATATCCGTATATAGATCATGCAGGACATTCATCCACCAATAGCACAAGTTGAGGATGTGAATGAGCAAGTTAGTCAAACTGTTAACACAGACTTTGCACCATATAGCATATCTGATGAGCCCACTGCACCAGGACCTTCTATGTTCGAACAACTGCAAATGGGTAATAACCAAAGCCAAACTCAAGAAAATAGGAGTATACTGACTGTAGAAGGGATCCAAAAAGCAACAAAGCAGGACTTGGCCAACAAGAACAAAAGAGCAAGAAAGACCCTAGGGGTAAGAATGAGGGTCCCTCCAGCTATAGGCCAAGATGACCAGATATCAACTCAGCAAAGTGTATGTAATCCACTGCACAACAAGAAGATTGTCACTAAGTCAGGAAAGAAGTTTCTCCAATTGTCAGGAGACAAGTATTGAAGGAGATGATGGACCTACTTTTGTTTTGTGGCTGCTTTAAGTTTAAAAATTGACAGCTGAAACTCTTAATATTGTATCACTATATGTTTTTGTCTTTTGTTGGTGATACACTGCTAGAATTATCAACTGTGGATAGTGCACTATGTTTTAGGATTCCGTGGTTAAGGTGCACCTTTTTTGTGAACATTATGTAAGACTTTATTAGCTTATATCATTATGCAATGGTGTGATGGACACCAACTTTTTAATCAAATGTTTTTATATGAACTGCAAAATACTCAAGTATATAT
>JBBMKE010113297.1:0-16563 GCA_037834125.1 Lippia alba | reverse complement strand
TTTTATTAGTAGTTAAATTATCAAGATATTTTAAAATAAATATTTTAAATAAATTATTTTTTTAATAATATATATATATTTTATTAATAACAAATTATTTTGACCCCATTGTCTCATAGTTCTGGAGTCGCCCCTGATAAGCCAGGGCCAAAAAATATTCAAAAATAAAATAATAAGCCAGGGCCAAAAGGTGCTTTCACACGAGCCTAAGCCCGTTGGCTGAGATTGAGATCGAACAGCACTGATCCAGAGCGGAGCAAAACCTTCGCCTCTCTCCCATTGTACCTTCCTCCATCGTGCCCGATCCGGTCAGTAGGCTGAAATGTTGTATTCTAAGAGCAAAAATGCTGACAGAAAATAGAAAAAAGAAAGCATTCCATCCAGAAAAATGGAAGTGAAAAGGGAAGATTATTGTATCGAAGAAGGAAAAAAATTCCATCCAAAAATGTCAAAGTAAGTCGGGTTTTCTTTGGTCCACAATAAACCTCGAGATTTTAGACATGTTATGTTCTTTGATGCTGATATTTAAGCATCAGTTTCTGATGTCTAACAAGTAACAACTGTATTTGCAGACTATGTTACCTTTGAAAAGGCGAATATTGTTGTATACTTGTATTTATGGCCACCATATTTTCAAGGACCAAAATCAACTTCCAGCTCATTACAGAGTTGCAATTCAGCATTCCCTTTATAGGGAATACTTAAAGTCTTAAATATTCCTTCTTTTATTTATTTTCCATCCTCTATTCATTTTGCAGTAAGAATTTTCAATGTACCATCAGTTCTAATCTCAACTCGGACACAAGTTCTCTACTCAAATTTGCTCTCTGTACCTCATGCTCGAAAAGTCAACTGGACTCTCACTACTCCAATCTGCCATTATTGGATTCGCATCTCTCTTATCGTGCACAGTGTTCTTGATCTAAGAAAGGGTACACATTAGGAACACAGTGATCCGGGTGAATTTAGTCGATGGTGTAAGAAAGATTTGCCTGTTTTGAGACAGTTAAGTTGTGCACAGAAGTAGCCATTTTATCAGTTTCACGGTTTCTATGATCTTTGCAGGTGACGATAACGGTTGCGGTTGCAATAGGCTCTGCACCATTCACAGTCCACGTACCATAATGTTTGAAGCTTTGGGGTATATGGTTCTTAAACAATAACGTCGGTCAGTCGGTGGCTTTCAAATTAATGACAACATGAACAATTTACCACCTCAACCGATTAGGGGAAATGACGATATAAATGTGACTTTTCAATCCCCCAATGGTGTATTTAAAATAAAATTCTACAACCATATGAAATTTTTAAACACAAGAATATACCATAGAAATCAAGAGAGAATAAATATGGAGTTTTTCTTTAACACCCTAAAGTAAGTTCATAGAGAAACCTAAAGATACATCATTTGCGACAAAATTTCTTCCTTTGCCGAAAATATTCCACAACCATAAGATCAGCATGATTTTGAACAAGTTGTAGCGTTTGAAAGCGTCTGGCTACTTGCTTCA
Source organism: Lippia alba (assembly GCA_037834125.1). Taxonomy (NCBI): domain Eukaryota; kingdom Viridiplantae; phylum Streptophyta; class Magnoliopsida; order Lamiales; family Verbenaceae; genus Lippia; species Lippia alba. Next base: position 15,052 of record JBBMKE010113297.1, on the reverse strand, counting down.
TGGATGGGCGTTCATCGGGTGAAGAATTCAAGCATTGCTTTGCCAGCCTTGACATTTCTTCCCCATCACTACCATAAAAGTAAGGGCTGCATTCAAGTGTTGCGTGCACATGGGAAAAACTTGATACTGCATTGCCAAGCAATGGATCCCCAAATTGTGGCATGACTTCCTCTTTCTTAATGGATTTTTTAGATATTAAACTTAAAAGAAGTAACCCGAAAGCATAAACATCATTCCGTTCATCTGTTCAAGTATCTTGAGTCAATACAAGCTTGCAGAAAGAAATTTAATAAGGAATCTGCGTACAACACTATGCAGCCAGTTAACTAACAATTCTCATCAATGCTCAAACATAATCAACCAACGAAAACAAAGATCGGCAAATGCAAACATAAAAGAAATTGCGGGATGCCTTCTTACTAAATCATTGTAAAGGCTATTGATGATTTTTTTGCACAGAGACAAGGACTAAATTTAGCTCAGATTTTCGATGGGATGTTCTTTACACCTGCATCTCAATTCAAACTCTTATTAATGAGACATAAATAGTATTTATGCATCTATCTTTCCCACAAACTTTTTTTCAGCCCTAAGCACACTAAAGACCGTTATATGCAGGCTAACAAATTGAACACACAGTCTTCTAAGAAATAGAAAGCACAATAATACAATAAACATGAGATAAAGTCCATACCAGCACTTTTGCAAGATTTAGTTTCATGTTGGGGCTTCTTTGGGAAAACCCCTCCACCAGTCATCAGGTCGAAGTCAAACAATTTAGGGACGTAATCCTGCATAGTTCAAATAATTTAACAGCAAACAAATTTAGGAAATTGTAGTACTGAGAATTCTTGAGAGAGGCATAGAAACTAACCACATCAAGCAATATAAGAGAAGTATCTATATCGTGAATAAAAAACGGTTCGTAAGGGGGATTTGGAGAATGGAAGAATTTCAATAGACGTGCAAACCAAAGAGCAACCTTTATCCTATGCTCCCAGCGAAAACTACCTACAAGAAGGCCAAAAGGAACTCATAAATAAATGGAGTTCAACGTGTTAACTAGAGATGCTAGTGTTTAGCAGTACATATTTAATATTTCCAGCATCTTCTCAGTCTGCGTTCTATTTACATAGTTATTTTAAGATACCGAAACATTATTTATCAGTAGAAACAAAAAAAGCCCCATTTCACAATCGATGCGTGAGCAAGGGGGCGAAACAAAACACTACTCAGTACGTGTTTCAGTATTGATATGAGCACTCGTGAAACAACTAATAAAATCCAGCTCTCAAAGAATGATACAAGCGGTTCACACCTTCAGGAAGTAGTCTGTGAAGAGTATCAAGAGCCTTTAATTCATACATAACGGCCACATGTTCACCATCAAATAAGCATCCCATCAACTTAGCCACGGCTTGCTGACACTTCACTCTCTCGTGTCTGAGGAAAATAATTTCTCGCTGAAAAAACAAATCTCTAGAATAAGTAAGACAAAAAACAACTAAGCATTAGTACATAAATCTACTATACTAACCCTGATTCTCATTTCATTGTGTTGTATGGCAGAACTTGAGCTGTCCCATATCTTCACAATCACAGGTTGCGCGATTTCATCATCAACGCAAAAAGATCCGCGGTAAATCTTGCCAAAACGGGAGGGCCCAATGTAATTTTCTTCACTAAAGTTGTCTGCGGTCATCAACAACTGTCCGTAAGTGAGGTTACTTTGAAACCCTAACTCCATGATCTGCTTGCTTTTCCAATTGAAACAGACTACTATCAATTGCTTTATTGGTACCATGATGATCAAAAACATAATAACATTCACAAAGAAAGAAGCATGATAACATTCACAAAATTAATAATTTTTCCTTATAAAACTTCTGCTACTACTCGGTGACATTTTAAAACCAACGAACTTATTTGTCTGGAAAACGAAGAATTAACATCATCATCCACTAGTAAAATCCCATTACAGAAAACAAGCAATATTCCCTTTTCACATGATTCAACTTACGAGAATCCTAACTATAACCATCAGATAGGAAATCGTCCAGAAACTAAGAATTTATTAACCGCTAAAACATCCAGAAAGATCAGAATTTTACAATGAGGATATTCAAAATATCGACGATACACAACAATAATTAACTGGCAGAAAGTATTTGCAAAGAATCTACCTCTGTAATTGGTGAAATTACGGCGGCTGAATCTCTCCGACAACAGTCGAAGAAAACTTAGGAGACGGAACGTACGGATAAAAGACAAGTGGTTTGGAGGGACAATCCTATATCTATTTATTTTTATGTACCAAAAGAAATTATTTATTTATTTTCTCAAGGGGTAATTAGTAGTGTAAATAATTTTAGTGCTAACTCTCCAAATACTAAATTCATTGTAATGCCCCTTCAATTTGTTTTTTCTTTCTCATTTTAACATTTTTATTTATTTATCTGAATTAATACGTCATTATACAATAATAAAAAATTATTTATAAATTTTTACCATATAACTCAACAAACAATAGGTGGTTCACCTTCTTTTATAATATCTTATTTTAAAATTTTCTTCCAAAATATTGATTTATTTGGGGAATTTTTCGAGATTTTATTTTGAAAATAGCTAAAAAATAAATAATTAAATAACACAAAATATAAGGGAAAAGAACTTCTTGAAAAGGAAAAGGAAAATAAAAGTAATTGAAATAGATGAGAGAAGAAAAGAGGGTATTATTGGTATAATAAAAATAAATAAATAAAAAGAATGCGAATTTAAAAATAAATAAAATCTAAGAGATCAAACTATTATTATCTACCTTTTTCTCCATTAATACAGTAGTAGTGTAGTATAGATAGACAAATTCTTTTTTGGAAGAGTTCAGTAGTCAGCCACTATAAATGAGGTTTGATTTGATACTCCTTGATTTGATACTCCCCTTATTTGCGTTCACGGCGGGGATATAAGAGTTATGGAGTGTAAAGATTACCTGAGAAGGCTAAAGTACGAGGATTTGCAAACATATACCGACAATTTCAGCTACCAAAATTATATCGGAGATTTCCAATTTGGAAAAGTTTATCACGGCAAAATAACCCTATCTGATTCTGCCAAACCCAGGCTCGTCACCGTAAAAATATGGCAAATACCTACGCCCAAGTATGAGTACTATGAGAACGACAATGCCCACAGGCTCATGGTTACTTCTTTTTTTTTTTAAGAAAATTATATTATTGTTTTTTTTTTTTTGAGACAAGAAAATTATATTATTGTAATCGGTATATATATATATATATCTGTATTTATACTTATACTTTTGCAGGACGAACTTAGTTTTCTTGAGAGTATTGATCAATCCCACCCTGGATTTATGAAAGTGTATGGTTATTGCATTAAACCTGAGAAGTGCGGTATTGTTTATGATTTTAAGGCATATAATACCCTATTCAATCTCGCCACCACAGGTAAAATCTAAGAATTTACCCATTTTTTATTGCTCTTAAGGTTCATAATCTAAGAATTGTATGAGGGTGCTGAAACTAATCCTAGATATAATAGTGGTTTACCTCTTCTTGGTGATAGATGAGTTTACATGGTTGCAAAGAATTAAGGTTGCTCTAAGATTGGCTCAACTCCTGAGATATGTATATGAACTGAACTACAAAGGGGGAAGTAGTCCTCTTGTGATACGCAATGTAGATGCAGCTCATGTAATGATTGATGAGGTATTGCGACTGCTCTTGTTGGGTGTTATTTTTGCAGCTCTTGTGCTTCTTTGCTGTCATGTTTTTATAGCTTTTGATTATGCAATGCAGGATTGGAACCCCACATTGTACGACTTTGGAATGATTAGTGGAGGCATGTTTCCTAATAAGTTGCGATTTCCAATCCAGCATGTTGAACATTGTCATGGCTGTTATGATTCATACGGTACGAAATTGTTCCAACATATGCATCCTTTGTTGGTTAGATGTTTCTACTTGGCTGCTTCTCATGGACAAATTTTATTTTAATAAGCTATAAAATTTTCATTTGATTTAGGAATAGTAATGTTCTAAATGGTATTCCTTCTATGTTGTGTGCCATCTTACTTCTTTTCTTTTGGGTGGGAGGATCGGAAGAGGGGGTTTTATCATGATTCTTCTCTACCTTTAAGTGCTTATTCTCGATTGTACTTGGCGAGATGTTTTTCTAGCTTTACACTATTTGCAGGTGATAATCAGAAAACAGACGTATATGCATTTGGCATTGTTCTGTTATCTTTGATAATGAAAGAAGTTTACATATTAGACGAGGACAGACGCACAATGACAGACCGGGCCTATTTTAGGAAGATAAGATATGATGTTGCGTTCAGGAAAAGTAAGGTCAAGTATGCAAGTGATCAGTTATGGTATGAAGATGATGCAGATCAAACCTCGGCAGAGATTAAAGATGAGAATCCCCATTTCTCGTTGGTGCACAAAAGCCTTGAAGCTGACGAATCATTTTATTGGCAAGATGGTCCTACCATCACACGTTTTGCAGATGCTTGTGTAGAATCCCATCCAATGGATCGCCCGACAATGAATCAAGTTGTCAGCAGGCTGCAGAAATTACAAGTCGTCAGGCGCCAGCCTCAGCTTAGTGTTTATATTCAAGGAAAAAAGAGAATGAAAAAGGAAGACATTGCTTTCGGAGAAAAGAAGAAAGAAAACATTCCATCTAGAAAAATGGGAGTGAAAAGTGAAGAAATTGCATCCGGAAAAGTTAAATTGAAAAAGGAAAACTTTCCATCCGGAAAGAGGAAAACATTGCATCCACAAAAGTGGAAGTGAAAAGGGAGGACATTGCATCCGGAGAAGTGAAAGTGAAATATGATATGTTGATATGTATTAGTTCTGATGTCTTAACAGGTTGGCGGGTAATCTAGTAATGCATTAGCTACTTGTGCTTTATTTGCAGAATATGTGACCCACGAAAAGAGGAATATTGTTGTATTTATGGTAACCACATTTCCAAGGACCAAAATATGCTTCTGCTTATTTAATAAGCAGAAGCATTAACTGACCAACTTCCAGCTCATAACAAAGTTGAAACTTGAAATTCAGCTTTAGTTTTGCAGGGAATGCTTTTAAAGTTTCCTTGTTTTTTCATTTTTCAGTAAGGATTCTTGTTTCAGATCTCCGCATGTTACATTGTTACGAAGAATATTTGTTTTCCCCGTATTTTCCAACTTTGTTTAAATAAAGGGCCTAGAATTTGTTTTTGCTGTTATGTTATTCGGTGGATGTAAGTTGTTAGAATGAAAACTCATTTCTCCGTCACTGCTTTGATCAAAATTTTCTTTCATAAATTCAAGCTGCGTTTTATTGTGCTATGTCCTGCGATTTCAGCTTCAGCACTTATATGCACTTATCATCGAATTCTGAAGCCTTTCTCGATCTGCCAATAAGTCTCCATATTTCTCAATCTGCAAATAAGTCTCCGTATTTCTTCTGCAAAACAGGCTCAAGGTCCTTCTGTTTCTGTACCTCTTGCCATAGGTTGCTGATCCTATGGTTTGCTGATAGCTGTTCTTGCTTCTGTAAAGCTTGGAAGCACTCCAATGTCCATCTGCTTGAATGTTGACTCGATTTCTGTAGAATGTTTTGAAGCTTGCATTTGGTAGCCATTAGTAAGAAGTTTTATCTTCTGCTCATGCTTTTGTGCTTTTTTAGTTTCGTCATCCATTTTCTTCTTCTTCACATTCTCAAATTCATTCTGAAGAGCAGAAAGCTTCTCCATATTGCTGGCAACACTTGATAGACTGTAGCCATCACGAGTGGGGAAGTACCTAGGAGCCTCATTCTTTATTGATTCGTCAGCCTCTTTCGGTTCATTTTCATCGAAATTGTTAATTTCAGGCACAGCCGCACAGGTATAGATTGATTTGCACCTCGTCTTCCACCTTTCCTCCTCTCGTTGGTGGCATTCTCATCAATAAGAAATTTCTCACACAACGAACTAACATATTTTCCTCAATTTTTTTTTTTTTTGTGGGATAAACCGGATCAAAGGATCCATGGAGTTTTAATGTGGCTTCCACCACATATATAAACCAACAAAAGTTCAAATAGGGAAGTCAATTTACTTTTGTATCGTACTTGCTAATTTTCTCAGGTTGTATTTTAATTAGGTTTTGATTGAAATCTAATTTATTAAAATATATTAAAAATTAAAGTTATGTCAATTTAACGCACAATGCACCAATGTCGATATCTAATCAGATTAGAATTAACAAAGATATTAAATTGGCCCCAGTAAAAGAATATTTAACCCTAAATAAAGCATCGTCCCTCCAAACACTCTCTTTTATCCCTACCTTTACTTTTGCTGCTAAATCTCCTATATTTCCTTCGAACTGTTCTCAAACAGATTCAGCCACCGTAATTTCTCCTATTACAGAGATAGATTCTTTGCAAATACTTTATGCTCATTAGTTACTGTTGTTAATCATCTTGCCATAACTCCTTTACTCGAAGAGTAGTCAGATGATGTCTCCTTCGAGGCTTCGACAACCTTATTCTTTTCATGACGTGCTAGTACATTTAAAAACATTGCAACCTTAGTGGGTACCTCGTGTTAGCCACCGAGGTTTTCTAGCGGATAACACAATTGACAAAATGTATTCCTATCGATCCTAAGTTTGTCCACACAATTTGTGTCTCTAATCTAACACAATTTGATTGTTTGAGATTATGCACCAATACATCTACATGGGTTCCCACTATTTTCCATATTCTTAAGAACAAAAATGTGATACAGGTAAATCGGTGCTAGGCAAGTAGTCGATTAAGTGACCATGATGTTAAAAAATAGTGGGATCCTAATTTTCACAAATGAGTCCATTGGTGCGTACAATACGATCTGCAAGAAGTACCGTTAAGAAAAGAGGATCTGCAAATTCCATGACTGAGAAAAATACTGGCACATTTAATTGAAAAAAACACGTTTCAACTAGACTACAGTTTCACAAAGTCACAGCAAGTATGCCCAACAAATTTTTTGTGCAGAAGAATAACATAACCCATAAGTGGTTCTCAAAGTTTAATTCATAGCAACATTACAGTGGGATGTGTCGAATGGCAGTTCATCGTTATAGCTTCACTAGTGCAGAACAATTGGCTCATGTACGTTTTGACAATGAAAAAGAAATGAACAGAGCCTTTCTTCCAAATCATACACAAGTGAAGAAAACATGGAATTTAAATCTTTTAAAATGCCAACGGAATCCTAGAAGCAATACGAGAACAAATCAGAGAATACACCAGAAAATGAGAAAATGATAGTAGAACAGAATCATTAAACATCAAAATCGCTTAAACATGGATTCAAATAATGATTCCACACAGTCGAGGAAATGTGAGAATGAACTGGATGCAAAGACTAAGCCTACGACGGAATGTGTGCCTCGCCTCCTGCTTGAGAGAAAGATGAATATAACCACTACAGTGACAGATAAAATAGTCTTGATCTTCGATAAACTTATGACGCCCACTTCAAACCCATCCATTGCCCAACCTGTCACCAGTAACATACTTCTCAAGAGAAGATGAAAAGGAAAAATAGTTCCTCATATAATTTGTTGCAAGACTATAAGCTCCATGCATACTGCTGCTAAACTAATATATTGCACAATTTCACTCAAGTAAAGATAAGATGCTACACATTCAAAAACAAAGTTAGTTTTGGACATTAGACCAAAATCACCAAGTGAGTTGTGGACATTCAACCATATACTACAGCAAAAAATGCAAAGCCCAGTACTGTCATATGAACCTACTTTTCCACCTTGATGATAGGTTATCTCAGTAGTCAACTGTAGGCTTTGGCTTCACATTGGACATGCCATTAATTATTCTCAAACTATCTTCCCCAAATCACCAAAACAACAAAAGACGGATATTACTTTTGTAGTTTTTACCTTCCTAAATACTGAAAATATAAATTACCACACTTGGGTTTTAAGAAAGCACACTTTTACTAATCATGTCAATTTTATGGCGATATTTACACAAAAGATAGTGCACGTGACATATTAGCAGTACCTGTTCCACAGAACTTGTTACATCATAATCTAGAGACTGCTTTCCATCTGAGTATTTCATACGGAGTTTGCCATTGATTGACCCTAGTTTGAGAGAGAAGCAAGACAACCTGCATTACAAAACAATCAAATGGAAGAACAAATAAGTTTGCAACTATTACAACTTAATATTTAACTGAGTTTTACTGTTGCTTTTCATATTATCAATGCAATTTACCTCTGAAAGTTATACCTGAATCCAGAGGAAGTTTGGAGGCATAATAACGCTGACGACAGAATTTAAGAATAATAGAATGCACACAGGGCATTGTATCAGCTGGTAGTTCATATGAGCAGAAAGAACAGTGAGTTTCACAACAATGCTTTAAAATAAGAAGTACATAAGTGAAGCAATATGGTAATAGATATCATATTTACCAAAATCCAGAACAGGACACAACTAATGGATTCATAAAAACATATTAGGAACCATGCTCAGTTAAAGAACCCATACAGCTCGATAGAAATAGTAAATACAGTTTAAATAACTACAAATAATTCTCCTCTGCGTGGGTTTTTATTTTTATCCATACCGCAGCATAAGGATCTTCCTTATGAATTAAAGAAGCAAGCGGAATATCCAAGAAAGACATCATTCCCCTTCCTTTGATTGATGTAAAGACACGTTTGAGCTCAATTTGGGTTGCACATCTGTCACATAAAGACCTACATTATAAGATATCACAGAAGTAAACAAGCACTTGCTACAGTAACCAGTAGCAGAGAATCATTTAAGCAATGGGGCAAAACGAGATGCACAAAGTGAAAGTAATGCTTGGTTATTTGATCAAAATGTGCTCTGTATAATGCATAAACTCATAACAACATAACAATAAAAAGTCAATAAGAAAAAATAACAGGACAGACATATGAATTAATCAACCTTATAGGAGAGAAAACAAACTACACCAAGCCCATGACTAATGTCCATACTAGTAAAGGCATTTGTGCTAATTCTAGATACCAAGAATAATGAAAGTGGAACTACATCAATTGTTTGTAATGAGGGCTTCATGTTCAGTAATTGAATCTATTAAACAATCTGATCAATCCACTTCTCCCCCTTTAACAGTTCATGAGTTCATCCATCAAAGTTTAGTTAATACAAATGATTTTATATCCAATTTAGTAAGAGATGAAATTCTTTACTTGTTATTAAGGAGTATAGACATTTACAAACACCATATATTGTTAATTTAAGTGCGACTCTCAAATTTTGATTAACAAGATAAATGAGTTATGAGTCTCTACAATAACAAAGTACTAGCATTCAAATAGAGATCAAACTAGAAATTGCGTGAAGGCCAAACGGTGTCCCAAATGCAAATATCAAATTACAAACAATATTATTGTGAACAATGGAATACCACAAACGGCGTCTCTATTGCTGATCATAAACAACATATATGAAGGAAATGAAAGGTACATACACGTACATGTGAAAATGAAGAGAAAATGAAATAGGGCTGCTGTCACAAAAACCTGGGCTGTCTTGATTGGAGTTCTCTACAACACCACCTCCTAGCGCGAAACAGTCCAATATACTCAGTTCATTTTCTATTTGTCTTTTCGCCAAATCAGTGATAGCATCTCCGTAATAGCTCAATGAAGAATTTTCCTTGGCTCTCCCAAACCATGCCGACAATAAGTTTCAGTCCAGAAATCTAGTTAAGAAAGGCAGAAACTTAAAAGTTGCATGTCCATTTTTAAATTTAGTTAAGAAAGGCAGAAACTTGAAAGTTGCATGTCCATTTTTTTATTTAGTTTCACAATCGCAAGAAACTCAGTAAGTAATTATGTTTACTCCGACACAGGTCCTTAACAGTACCCATTAGAATTATAATTTCCAGTAAAAAAAATGAAAACTGATTGTAGGAAAAATACTGTAGCCACACGTTACAGAAGCATTTGTGGTTGAAGTTGAAGCCTGCCACACTCAATCAGCAATTTCATTGAATATAACGAAAAGGGCATTACTTTCCAATGCAAGATCATGGCTTAGATACTATGGGATCTCAATTAACAAATACAATTAGGATTTTTAACACATAAATAAAATTATGAGTTACTGTTGTCGAGACATAATCCGGCAAATTTAGTCTTGTCTTTGTAGCAGCTATGTATAGAATTCGAATTACAATAATTAGAATAAAAGAAATCTGAGACTACCTGAAGCTCCCGTAAAGAATCGCCTCCTATTTCGCTCCAACTAAATGCAAGGGAAGATGGTAAAACGAACAATTTTGTTTCGCAGCGGGAAAGGGAAATATATATTTATTAGCAAAAAGGGAACAAATTGGTAAATGATAAATAATTGTGAACTCCAGTCCAGAGGGTAGAAAAGGAATTTAAAACATTGTTAGGGACAAATAAGACATTATATATATAAAATAACCTTAAACAAAAGCGAACCCTAAACAACTGATCTGAGTTCCGACAAATACTGGACTTTACAAATCTATTAGTTTCTTCTAGTACTTGCCCTTTCTCTCTCGTCTTTCTTTCTTTCTTTCTTTCGATGGCGTTCCATTCCACTCTACCATCGTCCTTTTGCTCTCGCCTGCAATCCAAAATCTATCTTGGTGAGTCTACTGCTTTTTGCTCTTATAATTTTTGTAAACAATTTTTTTCTTTATACCTACTCCTTTCTCCTATTTACGATTTATTTATGAATTCAATTTACCTGTGTTTATGCTTTTTCTTGAATTGAATTGAATTGAATTTACCAGATTTAGTTCGGAGATCTATCTACCTGGTTTATGAATTGAATTGTTCTCTTTTAGATCTATCTACCTGGTTTATGAATTGTTCTCTTTCAGATCTATCTACCTGGTTTATGAATTGTTCTCTTTCAGATCTGTCTACCCTCTTCACCAAACAAAAAAAGATTGATTTTTGAATTCTAATTTTTACGAATTAATTCTCTTTCACAGCCAAGAATGAATTCCGGACTCAAATTTACGAATTCCAAAATTAATTTTCTCTTCCAGATCTACCTGATTTATGAATTCTAGATTTTTACTAATTAATTGATTGTTCTGTTTCACATCCAAGAATGAATTCTGGATTCAGATTTACGAATTCCAGAACTAATTACTTTGTAGATTATTTTATTCAGGTTATTACATATACAGGATGGTGCTTTCAAAGAAAAAAAAGAAAGATGGAGGTCTCTATACTACGCGCATTGAGCAACTCTTTATCGTGAGAAAATCTGTTGATTGAGGGCATTGATGCAGAGAAGTTGGAATATAGTCAGTGTGCCACGAGTGACCTCTTGTGCACCATCGATCAGGGCCATGAAAGAGATTAGGTTCTCGAAAGCGAATGAACTAACCTAGAACAAAGAGTCGGAGCAAGCAGATGCTGTGGGGGATCGAAAGCGAGTGAACTAACCTAGAACAAAGACTCAGAGCAAGCAGATGCTGTGGGGGAGGGAGCTCATGTCCTGAAAGGTATTTTTTATTTTGTCTTGTGAAATATTTTTGTCTTGTGGTCATTCATAACTGCGCAAGTATGATTAAACGTGTGCCAAAAAGGAAAGATTAAATGGCAAAAAATTTCCAAAAACTGATTTGAAATCATCCAACTACTAATTATCAGTTGAAATCAACTAAATCTGTCCATATGCTCACTAATAGTGATCTATTGAAATCATCATCTGCTGAAATCTGTTCATCTAACTAAATCTGTCCATATGCTCACTAATAGTGATCTATTGAAATCATCATCGGCTGAAATCTGTCCATCTGACTAAATCTGTCCATATGCTCACTAATAGTGACCTATTGAAATCATCGTCCGACTAAATCTGCCCATCTGCTCACTAGTAGTGATCTACTAGAATCTCATCCATTTGACTAAATTTGTCCATAATCATCTCAATCCAGTGATTTGCTAAACTCTTTCAATTGGCTAATTATGTCCACACTAGATAAAATAGGACTGACTCTCGCACAACCGTTGCCTAATTGAGTGAAAAATTGCTCAATTTTTCTATCTTTTTTATCGTTACCTGTTGTTAGACTTTTATGAATTGCTAAAGCCCGTCCCTTGCTCAAGGCTACTGCGGCCTTGACGCTGATGTGGAATTTTTTGTTGTCGACAATTTTACCCCCTCCTTTCAGTTCTGCCACTTCATTTAACCACTTCTTATCTTCCTTAGGAACTTCAACTTCAGTCAAATCATCCCTCGTGAGAAGTTCTAATATAATCACCCCAAGGCTAAAGATGTCTCCAGTTATACTTGATTTTTCTATTGAATTTCCTGCATAAAAAGAAAATTAGTTTAGTTGTAAAATTTAAATAATCACTTTGCACGTAGTATGAAATTCTTATCAATATCACATATTTGTACCTTTTGCAATCCCTGGAGCTGAGTAAAATTGAGAGCGGACCCTGGTCGGTTGACCTATTCTTGCAGCTCCGCCGAAGTCACACAACTTCACATTTCCGTCCTGCAATAATAATGATTTAATTTATATCAAATATTCTGAATCAATTAATAATTGATTTTTTTTCATTTTTGTTTCTTACCGAACAATTTCAGATTTGGACTTACCCTATCCAGTAATATATTTTGTGGACTTAGATCTCCAAGAATTATGTTCTGCTTTGATATCTCTCCCAAGGCAAGAGCTGTTTGTTTAATTATGGATAGGATTGTAGGTAGATCAAGTGGGGCTGTACGTTTTCCTGCATTCAATTCAATGTTTCCTTCAATTCTATAAAGGAAAAGGAAAATATTCTTGTTGCATTTCATCTTTACTATTGCCTTACCTTTCATTTTTTTTTTCAAGTCAATTTTCGCTCGTTCAAGAACCAACTTCTTCGATTTGTCATTGAACCCTAACATCTTTATGATGTTAGGGTGATTAAGCAAATTAAATTGCTTGTAAGTTTCTTTTTCAGTCTGTTTTAAAAGAAAGGAAATTAAATTAATTATAAAAATTTATAGGGTTAAATAATCATAGCATATTGAAGTTTTTTTACCGTGTATTGCTCCACATTGTTCGTGTATGTTTTAATGGCAACGTTTTGGCCTTTGAAGCTTCCGGCTTTCACTACGCCAAAGTTTCCTGAGCCAAGAATCTTGTTTGTAGTTATTCTCTTTAATACTCTTTCATCAATTGTTCCTTCCTCCTCATATACCGGAATTATTGTTTCCTTGCTCTGTGTTTGACGCTCAGTCTTGCCTTTCCTTTTATTACCTTCCCTTTTTCCCTCCTCTGTTGGAGAAGTCAACCAACGAAAATTTGTTTTTGTCATCTGTTTTTCAGAATCAATCAACCACAAAAAGTCAGTGTTCATCCATTTTTGAATTTATTCTTTTTTGATACAGATTCACAGAAAAGTTAGATATATTTTGAAGCCCTGTTCATTCATTACCCTAATTAAGTGAGGAATCATTCATTACGCATTACACATTACAATTACCCAGTGATCAATTACAAGTTTATTCATCATTTCATTTCATTCATTACAATTGAGTGAGAAATCATTCATGACGCATTACAATCATTACGCATTTAATTTATCCACTGATCAAGAACAAGTTTATTGATCATTTCATTGCATTCATTACAATAAAGTGAGGAAAATCATTCATTACGCATTACAATCATTACACATTTAATTTAGCCACAGATCAAGTACACAATCATTACACAAATTACACATTTAATTTAGCCACAGATCAAGTACACTATCATTACACAAATTACACATTTAATTTACCCACAGATCAAGTACACAATCATTACACAAATTACACATTTAATTTACCCACAGATCAAGTACACAATCATTACACAACAATCAATGCGAAAGTGCAGAGGGAAGGAGTTTACCCGGATCGATTAACTGCTTCAAGTTATCCGGCAGAGGTGGAGTGATGTGGCTTCAACTTCAAATTTCCGGTGGAGGGAGTGACTTGGCTCAGAATTGGGGATGGAGAGCTTTGTCTTTACTGGAATGTTCTAAAATGATCCGTTTTGTGATTTCTAATTTAGGGATTTGATTACTTATTGTAATTTATTTAATTAGTAAAATCATTTATTTATTTATTTTATCTTTTGTATTTCTTATGTTTCTCTTCCTATTTAAATTTATAATTTGGGAAAATCTTCTTTTTGGTTCTCTATTTTTTTCCTTTTTTAATTTTGGTTCAGACTTACTGACTTTTATCATATTTAGTCTTTTTTATATAGTTTTTCTTAATTTTCGTCCAGTGTATCTTAGTGTCACAAAATTGAATTTTTTATTTTTTTTTTCAATTCTCTTCAAAAGATGTCAGTACTAACAGAATATCAAGGACTAAACAATAAATAAAAAAATTCACAAAATCTAAGACAATATTATGTGGAATATTAATTACAAAAAAATGAATAAATAAGAAATTTACATAATTAACCAAAGTATTGTTCTTTAAAAAAAACATCCAGACTATTTTACTTTGTTTACATACTTCTGCTACCATTGGGAAAAAAAAAAATTCCCTTTATCTTTATCAATCACCGGCACCACCACTCCGACGCGGAGGTTGTCGGCGATAACAGAACCTCTAAGAATGGACTACTCCGAGTGCATTTTTCCACATCCCAACGAACTCGGATGCCGATAATGTCTCTGGAGATTCTGCACAACCCCATAAATAACAAATCAAGCACAAACAGTATAAAAATACATTGTACAATGTGTATGTTAGAAAACAAAAGGTAGAAAATATAATAAAACTTCTGTGTGAAATAAAATTATAGCCATCACAATTTTCAGGAATTTTGCAGCATGCATGCTCATATAAAAAGGTTTATTTTAGATTACCTTCAAAATCCTCAGGACCAGACGAATAGTGCCAGAGATATGATCAATCACCTTGGTATAGTACTATACCCTCCATCTTGGCAATCTTGTCCAACATTTCACCCACAAAATGATAGGCTACCA
>JBBMKE010113080.1:0-16568 GCA_037834125.1 Lippia alba | reverse complement strand
ACTACCGCCTAGCTTAGGATTGTTTTTGTTTTGTCACCCGTTCGCTGCGGTTTGATTCGGATGCGGAGTTCCTATTCCGTTATTCGGGTCGGGCCGTGGTGCGGGGGATGTAGTGCCTCACGCGCGGGGTGTTACAGATTTCTGTACAGCCCAGGCCACCCAGGCCATGTTGGCGCAAGTGGAGGCTGATTTGGAGCAATTAGTCGATACAATACTTTATTTGCTGCTATAGTTTGTTTACTAAAAGGGCATCTAAGGGATGCTTCTTCTCTTCATCAGCCAAGAGAGGTCATATTTTCGGTTCAGCAGCAGAAAGTTTCGCAAGGTTGGCAGTGGGTATGCATAAGCTTGGATATCACTACTTCAGAGTCGCGTCATGCTTATACTTCTATCTTTCTCATCGTTTTTATACATAAGGTCCACCAAGATCCAGCAGTACATCTAGTGGATCTTTTTAAGGAGTACATTGAAAGGATTTAGAGCTAGATCCGAACTTGAATTAATGGCTCTAGCACTAGATCCAAACAATCCCGAAGGATCTAGTGCTAGATTTGAATGCTCACACGCAAATCTGCCGTAGTTGATTGAAATACACATGAAGATCGTCATTTCTGCAAGACATGTTGCCAAACAGCAAAAATCAATAGAATTTCTTTATCCGGTATTGATCTGTCGTTAGCCATTGTAGAAGAACTATGAATGTGCAATACAAAAGGGCTTTCTGGGGATACTTGTCGGACCTTCTGTATAAAAACGAAGGAAAACCCTTGAAAAAGTACAATTAATTCTCCACTAGGGTTTCGATGCGTTTTTATGCAGAAGGTCCACCAAGGATCCCTATGAAGCCCTTCCGCTTTGCCCATGGTATAGTTCATCTACAACGAGTAACGAATGGTCCCAAAAACCAAACAAAGAAACATTATATGAATTCCTACTATTTGGCGGATATTATACAGCAAACATGATGATTTTCACATGCAGTTCAACCTAATAGGGCAGACTTTTTATAGCAGACAAATAGATCTACAGCAAGAAAGAGAAAGAAGAAATCCTTGGTTCAAGATGGAGAAGAGGAGAAGAGGAGAGAGAGAGTCACTGCGGCTGTGGCAGAGAAGAGGAGTGAATTCCTTCATTAGGGTTTGGTGGGTTTAAATAGGCAAATTTTTGGGAATAACATATTTTATTTTTTATAATAATATCCTCATTAAAATTTTAATTATACATAATTATCTTTTCAACATATCTAGCACGCGACACGGGTGTTCTAGCACTCGATCCTTCAGGACCGGTCCGCACCTATCACGGGCATTCTAGCGCTAGAACCTTCTTGCGAACCGCCTAATGGAACACGATCCCCAGGGATGTGGAACGCGCAAAGCGCCTTTGATCATCAATTTGGGCCCTAACAATGAACACATCTAGCACGCGACACGGGTGTTCTAGTACTCGATCTTTCAGAAACGGGCCGCATCTACCGCTCGACTGGGGTTTTCTAGTGCTAGACCCCTCATGAGAATCGGCCTTTTTTGTTTTTTTAGTAATTTTCCCAACATCCCCACAACATTTCTTGGATAATTAGGCGATCACAACAAGAAGTCGAAAGAAGGAAGTAACTTATTCAGTGCAACATTGAGATGGAATACAATTCAAGTTACCATCATACTAGTTTCTAAATGTTTGGAGGATTCCACATGCTTGGGTCCATGAGGCCTACGCACTGCCCCCCAAACGTAATGGAACACGATCCCCAGGGGTGTGGAACGCACAAAGCGCCTTTGATCATCAATTTGGGCCCCAACAATGAAGACATCTAGCACGCGACACGGGTGTTCTAGTACTCGATCTTTCAGAAATGGGCCGCATCTATCGCTCGACTGGGGTTTTCTAGTGCTAGACCCATCATGAGATCGGCTTTTTTTATTTTTTTTAATAATTTTCCCAACATCCCCACACCATTTCCCAAATTCCCTTCAAAATCGGACCCTATCTATCACCGTTTGCGTGCTGGGAGAAACTTTGAAAAGTGGCGTGCGACTGGCACGTGCAGAAAAGCCGGCAAGCCTTAAATGAAATAGCGTTGTTGTCTGACATTTAAGGAATATTTTATTATTTTCTAGCACTTGTGGTCAATTTTCCAATCCAATCTACATCATTCTAATTTCTATAATATCCAGATCTTCCTTCCTTACAACCTTTTTTTTGTGAAATAGTGAAAAAAGCAAAAAGGACTGACTGAAAGAAAAGACTGTTCATTTCCTTCTTCTCTAAGACTTCTGCGTTTCTCTCCTTCGTCTTCTTCTTCTTCTTCTTCTTCAGAAACCATCTAGCAAAAAAAAGGGTTTTCTCTATTTTAACAAAGAGATAAACAATATGACATCATCGGGAGAGAAAAACGTTAACACCGGCACCGATTCGCAGCAAAATACTGATTACAATGAAAGTGCCTGTTTAATTTATTATTTTGTTATCTATTTCTTGTTTGTCCAAAGAACTATGGAGAAATTCTTAAGTTTTTTATAACGTTTTAACATTAGTTGCTTGATTGATACATTTCAGGAGTTAAAAAAAGCTTCCGCAGAACAATCCAGTAGTCGCAATAACGCTGACGACGCGGAAAACTACTACATTGAAGAAAACAGGAGCAAGCGCGTTGAAGATTCCGCAGAGGCGACGACAGACGACCAGGAATTGGAACGAATGGAACAGGAGTACGTGGCCACCGGCGACCCAACCGAGAAAGCGGAGTATGACGTGGAGGAAGTTACCCGCAGCATCGACTTTGCAAAATTCGAGTTGCTGCCCCTCTGCAAACGCACATATTTCTCCACCAGAGCGAGGGTTACAGTCCGTGCTTCATGGACCCGATGGAACCCATTGCAGATTTACTCACTACAAATAATGAGAGGTTTAAATTTGTATTTCGAAAATACATTGAGGAGCTACCTATCGGTTGGAAAAAAGGTTTCGCAGGCACCCTCTTCCATTATCTCATGATGTACACCCTTCCGAGCACGAAATAGAATCAACTATGGTTCCTGATAGGAGGAAAACCTGTCAGATTTGGCATAAGGGAGTTCGCTCTTGTGACAAGGCTTAGATGTGGTGGTGTACTCCCATCAGGGAAGACGGTTGAAAAAGTTAAAGCTAGAGCAAAGGGGTTCATGGACAGGGTGTTCGAACAGGGGAACTGGGAGGAGAAAAAAAATAAAATAAAAGATACGGATTTGTTGGTTCTGTTGAATAAAACGAGCATAGCTGTGGAGGATCGTGTGGCAATTGCTCTTGTGCTCTTTGTTCAATGGATTTTGCTTGGAGTAGAGAAAGAAAGAGTTGTGAATAAAGAGTACCTTTATTTTGCCAGTAATTCGAAATTTTTTTACAAATACCTTTGGGGTGTAGTGCCCTTCAACGTAACAATGGACACAATAAGGAGAAGGCTACAAGATATGGCCTCTTGGGATGAGAACGACATGAATGCAGTTGATTGGACCTATCCTCTTAGTGGATTCCCTTGGGCGTTGCAAGTGACACTTTCGATTCTTTCGGATACTATATTGCATTGTATTTGTTATATTGTCTGACAATAACTTTGTTTTGATCCTAGGCCTGGGCTTACGAGATGTGCCCAAGTATAGCAGAGTTTGAGGCTGGTATGGACCCTGAAGAAGCAGACAAGGCTGAATTGCCACTCCCCCGTCTATTCAAATGGATGACGATGAAAGTATCACCATTAGCGATGGATGACCTGACTAAAAAAATAGATGCGCATGGGCCGGAGGTCTGATCATACACTTTACATAAGTATTCTAGTACTAGAACATCGCATTCGCGTGCTTGATATAAAGAATCTAGTACTGGAACATCCCACTCGCGTGCTAGATTTTTCACAGCCAGAATTTCATCTAGTATTCTTACATGTTTATGACATTTTTTATTTTTTAATTTGAAGCAGAATCAGGTTGCCGTTCGTCCATTCTTGTTTCCGTCCATCCACGAGAAGAGAATGAAGTACATGTCTGGCTTCCAGGAACCAAAGGATGTTGACGATGCACTCATTGATGATCTGAATAAATGTTTGCAAGGGTGCACCCTTTTGACCATTGGGGATGATTTGCCACCCTCTCCCCCGACGAAAGAGCCATATCTTCATGATGCTAGCAGAGATTGGTGCCCATCAGAACCTTGCGTACGTGCTCAGCATTACATAGAGGGCCCAACAACCAACCGGGTGGAAGCACACCCCCTGGGCGAATGCTGCCGGATTTAAAATTCCTGAAGAATTTCAACGGTTCATCGCCACGACGGATGCTAATTATGTAGCTTTAAAGGCAATTGTTGAAAAATTTTGCAGCATTTGGAGAAGAAGGATGAAGCCAAGTCCAGCGGCGATGTGCATGTGCAACAGGAGACATAGGCACATAAAAGGAAACGCACAAGTAGTAAGAAAAGGCCAGTCAGAACAAAAAGACGTACGATGTGCCTCAATTCTCTATTTCTTGAAGTGAAATGGGACAAGATCCGAAGCATGGCTAGAGCCACTCAAAGAGCGAAGCCGCAATCAAAGCCATAATGCCAATTCCGCCGCAGGCTGAGCAGTCAAATAAGGAGGATACGGGTGCCACCATTGTTCTCTCTCTCGACAAATGGTTATCAAAAATAGGAGAGAAATCCCACTCAACCTCCTTATACAACTGGATGTTCACTGCCGGCGAACATGCTCGCGTAAGCGGTAGTACTGGTGGTTTTGGCAGGGAAGAGTTCCAGGTCCTTCTAACCCAGGGATCTTGGTTGCAGTCCGCGGTAAAGCAGTTTATATAACCAGATTATTATTTCTTATTACAATTTTTGGGATTGAACCAGTTAATGTATCCAGTTTCTTACTACTATTGCAGCAAGTACAAGAGTGTTTGGTCAATTTAAGGATCAAGCAACAGACAAAGGCGGAACATTATGCTCAGGACTGTGTGGTCCTTGATGAGCCCTTCTTCCAACAAGTTAAGATCAATTACTACCTGGCAAGGGGTCTCATGAAGGAGGATGATAACATCATTGGGCTTGGCAAAGACAGCGATATCCTTATTCAGAGGAAGCCAGAGCAGCCAACGGCTAGCACCCGGGGTGGTAAAGTTGCTTCCAGGGGTGGGAAACAACATAAAACCATGCAGTCTGTGCAACATATAGGCACCGCCGACATATCAAGCGCGGATCATTCAATGGCGGTGATGAAGGACATTTGGGATAGTCCCATCAACTAGCAAACGAGTGTCTTGGATCATATACAACCTGATTCAGGAATACGTAAGAGGCAATGGGACGGAGCCAATAAGTTTTATGGTGCTGTTAATATTGGAAACTCTCACTGGATTGCAGTGGAGATTGTGCTTAATGAGGAAAAGATCAGAATTTATAACAGCACCTCTGCACCACTAGACGCAAGGAACTACGAGATTGCATTGAATCATCTGTGAGTCTTCTTCCCCAAACTATTGGCTCACACTAGTAAGTTCAGCCATTTGGGCAGCAAGCTCCAGAGAATGTGGAAGCCGCAACTTATGGAGAAAAGCCCAAAAAGTTCAAGAAGGTACATACAAATTTAATATTATTAGCCTTATCTTATATGAAGTACTAGATTTAATCTATCTATCAATCGGCCGCACTCAGATATTTAACTTATATTTGCTACTTTGCAGTGGAGATTGTGGAATCTTCGCGCTGACTTGCATTGAACTGCTTATGCGAGGGGAACCCCTACATCTGCTGAACGACGACAGTGTTTTATTTTTTATGTTACAATTTGCATCCGAGATATTCTTTGGAATAGGCACTGCTAAATACTAGAATTTGTCTGCCAACTAAATCAAAGCCTGCCATACTTTGTTTAGTATCCACCATTCTTATACAATCTTGCACTCGACATGGTTGGTTCCAGTACTAGATCCGGGACTTCCAGAATGATCTAACACTCAAATGGGAGATTCGTGTACTAGATCAGTGGCTTGCTGGGAGTTCTAGCACTCGAAGTTGGCTTTCTAGTACAAGATCAAGGGGATCCAAATGGAACCTGGTAATCGGATAGCTTTTCTTAATAATAACTTAAAATAAAATTAGGGATGGTGTGCAAACGACCTAAATTACGGGGGGACGAGGATGAAAATGCATCATGTAAAATAATCTAGTAAGAGATCACTCAAGTAAAATTCATCAACTTATGAACTTTCCATCCAATTGCATGAAATTTCATGCCAAATTAATCAAAGGCTGCCATACAAAGACAAATATGCACAATTCTTAAAGAATCTTGCACTGGACATGGGTGGTTCCAGTACTAGAACCAGGACTTCATGCAAGATCTATCACTCGAACGGGTGGTTCCTGTACTAGATAAGGGGCTTGCTGGGGTTTCTAGCACTCGAATGTGGATTTCTAGTACGAGATCAAGGGCACCCAAATGTAACCTGGCCATCGGATTATTTCCTTCCTATAAGTACTTTTGAACTTTCCATTATATTGCAAGCAATTTGCATGCCAACTAAATCGAAGTTTGTCGTACTTTCTCTAATATGCACTATTCTAAAAGAATCTTGCACTGGACATGGGTGGTTCCAGTACTAGAACGAGGACTTCCTGCAAGATCTAGTACTCAAACTTGTGGTTCCTGTACTAGATGAGGGGCTTGTTGGGGGTTCTAGCACTCGAATGTAGCTTTCTAGTATGAGATCAAGGGGACCCAAATGGAACCTGGCCATCGGATTATTTTCGTCCTATAATACTTTTGAACTTTCCATTACATTGCACGCAATTTATATGCCAACTAAATCGAAGTCTGTCGTACTTTCTCTAATATGCACTATTCTTAAAGAATCTTGCACTGGATATGGGTGGTTCCAGTACTAGAACGAGGACTTCCTACAGGATCTAGTACTCGAACTTGTGGTTCCTGTACTAGATGAGGGGCTTGTTGGGGGTTCTAGCACTCGAATGTCGCTTTCTAGTACGAGATCAAGGGGACTCAAATGGAACTTGGCCATCGGATTATTTCCTTCCTATATATAGGCCCCCGGAGTACTACAAAATTTGGATAGCTGATATTAAAAATATGGTAACATAAAATTAGGGATGGTATTAGGGGGGACGAGGAGGAGGAAAATACTTAAAAAACAACAAACAAACTTAAAAAAAAACTTTCATTACAGTGCAATTTGTCTTGCAACACAATACAAAAACAAATACAAATACAATACAACACATAACAACAATGAAGCTGAATATTCACACATTGTGATTTTTAACTATCTAGAGACAGCAAACTGCAAAGTTTAGGGGGAGGAGTTTTGATTAACCTCATCCATATCATCATGAATGAAGCTCGAATTCACACTCTCCTCAGAGGGCTTCGACAAATCCAAGACTTCTAAGGACTCTGGGTCCAAGCCCCTATCAGGCATGTATAACGCGTGGAGGTGCTCCTCCTCGCCCTCCAGAAGGTGTGCATGTCGCTGTTTGAAAATAAATCTAAGCTCGTCGTAATGATTGCATCCATAAGTCCTAGCGTTGGCATCCATTTGGATTTCCTATGTAAAATTAAACAATGAATACTCAACATAAAATAAAAACACTAGAGGATTGCGCATGAAATCGACTTACCTCTTCGGATACCACATCAAAATATATTTCGTACTGAATCTCAGGAAGACGACGATTCGGGTAGATTTTCTCTCCAATTTTGACTCCAGGACGTCTTAGTAATCTACGGAATTCATAAAATTGAACCCGCATTTCTTTTACCCTTCCTTCCACATCTCCGGGCCAGTATCTTCGATTGAAATGCTCGGACAAATCAGACGCCACGTTAAACAACACTCTCTGGAAGACTTTTAGCTGATCGATTGAGTTCTCTTTGACATATTCTTCAAGGCGTTTAACCATGTATAATTCGACCTGGCCAACAATCAAATTTCGGGGGTGATTCATGGCTTTTTTTGTGAAGGATTAAATTTTGGGAGAGAAAGAGAAGCAGATGTAGAAATGGGGAGGATGATAATGGTGATTTGCAGGGGTGGACATGGGGATGATAAAGGGGATATGCATAAGTAGACAACGCTGCAAACCAAACGTCGCGCCCCTGAAGGTGACTGGCCGGTCAAACTACGGGAAGTGTGCAGGCATCTTTTCATTTAAACCCTCTTTCACTGGATATATCATATATCCATGGGTGGTTCCAATACTATAGACTGGGCTTCCACAGGATCTACCACTCGAAAGGAAGGTTCCCGTGCTAGATCAGGGCCTTCCACAGGGATCTATCACTCGAACCTATCTTTCTAGTACGAGATCCTGTGCTTACAGCTTTTTATTTAATATATGAGCTCTTTCAGGGAACACCACAATCTAGGCGTATAACAATCAACCGATTCTTTAGAATTTGAACTAATGCAAAGACGCCAATTCAGTTACTATTTACTTTATTATATTAACTTAATTAAATGGTTTATTAAAAAACTAAGTCGTTTGTTGAATTTAGTGAATAATACAATAACTAAATCCACATCAAAAATAAATAAACAAATTGTTCGACTGGGAGCAAGCATTATTTTATTTAAATCATCAAACCATGAGGTTCCAGAAAATAAAAAAAAGGGCCCTGGTACAAAAAAGGGCCTGGTACAAAATTATTAGGGTGAAGGAGGAAGCTGAATCTGATTCACTTCATCCGGATCATGTGGGTTGTTGGAATCATCACTCTTCTCGCCGGCAAGTTCGTGGTTGTCCGAGTTCCTATCGTCAATGTGGTCTGCGTGGCGGTGGCCATCTTCACCATCGAGAAGCGTTGTTTTACGCACCTTGAAGATAAAACAAAGTTCGTCGTAGAAAGGGCATCCAAGCGCCCTGACCAGTGAGTGCGATCGTTTTACCTATGAAAATAGGTTACATTACTACAGTCAATAATCAATAACATCTACAGAAAATTATTTGAATACAAAATGTAAACTTACATCGCTAGAATTCTCCCTCACATATGTATCGACATCAAGTGTGGCACTAATACGCTTCCCAGCCAAGTGAACTCCGGGACAAACCAAGTAACTACGGAAGTCAGAAAATGTCTTCCGTTTTGCTTTAACCGCTTCTATAATATCTATCGGCAAATATTGTCGTTGAAAACATTGTGACATTTCAATCGACACTTCACCGAGGCCGGCGTAGAAGACATCCCATTGTGAAACTTGGTTTGCGGCGGCATACTGCCGCAGGCGTTCAACCATGAACACTTCAACCTCGCCGTCAATTGGTTATGCCGCTATGTGTTTGTTTTGTCAGGTATATCTAATATGATCTAATTGTGGAAAGAAGGCAAGACATAATGTATAAGTACAGGCAGGTATGAGAAGAAAAGAAGGAAAGATAATCGTCACAACCATTGGTATTCAATGCTCCGGTCAAACTACGGGAAAGTGTGCTTTACAGAGCCTTATTTAATATTCGCGCCTTTCTGGAATCAGCAAAAATAACCTATATTCGAGTGATAGACTGAACCCTTCGACCACGCGATCACGGTATCTACTAATAGAATAAGATTATCTAGTACTAGATACTTGTATCTAATACCAAATTTAGGGTATCTGGTACTAGAAAAAATTGAGTACAAAACATTGACATTTAACTTATTTTTAATATTGGCCATCATGGTAAATAGAATAAAAGTAGACATGGTATAAAGTGAAAAAATGTAACACCCCACACTTTCAGAGCAAGATGCGATGTCGTTTCATACGATCAGGACGGTTATTTATTCGACTCTGCGCATATGTAATTGTCTTATTTCATGTTTTAATTGTCTAATTGGCTTGTTTGCAATTCTATGAAATATGTAGACTTAAATGACTCTTGTAGGAATTGTTTGGGTTGCTTTCGTGATTTTAAATTCCTAAGTTGGGCCAAACTAAATCTCTCTCCTAGTTTCTGGGGCTTAATTGAATAACTAACTTTCTGGGGACTACTTTGTAATTTTGGAAGAAATCCACCTTTTGTACACCTAAACCCTATTGCAATAGCCGACATTTCAACCTTCTTCTCCCTTTCCCTCTTCTCCAACGATCTGCAGCGGCGCAGCAACAACAGCACCACCGCGCGCCCCATCACCGCCTAACCTCCATCATTTCCGACGAATCCTTCCTCCAGCCAAACAACCACCTCCTCCGATTCTCTCCCAACCACTTTATTTCCTGTTCCTTTCCTTCTCCAATTAAGAAGATAAGAATCAGCAGCAACCATCCTTCATCTCTTCGTTGGCGAGTCCGCTGCCGGTCGTCTTCTCCGGCGTCACGCCGCTGCCGCGGCACCACTCTCCCTTCTTCCCTTTCGGTTTCAGGCAGCGGTGCAACAATACCACCCGTCATCGCCGCATCACTGGCAATAGAACGTCACAGCTCCACCGCCAGCAGGAATTCCACCTTCTCTAACCGCCACCATCACGGCTCAACCTCAGAATCACTATTGCCATTCTCCCTCTCTTCTTTACCTCTGCCCCTCAACCATCTCCCCAGAAACGCAGAGGCTTCACGCGCCACCATCAGCCATCGATCTAAGAGGAGAATGGGAATCCCCTGCTCTCGACCAAGAAAGGGACCACGACAGCAGTTGGGCAGTAGCAGCTCTTCCTCACCGACAGCCGCACTACATGTCTACTTCAATTCCGCCCCTAATCGTGAGCTTCGAGCCTTCGGTTACCCTCTTAGTTTCCATATATTTAAGGTTTCAGAGTTTTAATAATATTAGTAAACTGCACGTGCGTTGCACGTGTAATCCCGTTTGTTATTCTTTTTCTATTAGAAAATTTTAGTTTTATCAACTTTGTTTATATTATTTGCCTAAATGTTTTGCATATTTACTTTTAATTATAGTTCGTTGTTTTTACATTATTCTAATTATTTAAACATATTTTTCGATATTTAAACCTGTAATGTAGTGTCATTTTTTTCCTTTCAGAAATTAGAGTATTCCATACATTTATTTGAATTTGAATTGAAAATATGTGCTTCTTATTGTTTTTCCTACCATCCTAGGAGAATTCTTTATTCTCTTTTCTTTATCTATTATTTTCAATAACTTAGTTTTTCTTTTCTTTTCCTTATGTTATATTGGATATTTTATTTTAAGAAATGTTACTATACTTTCATCATTTTGTCCACATTTTCTTAATATCTAAAAAGATATATGTTATCATTGAGTTTGTTGCTCTTTTCTCCTCTTGAATAGCTTTTGTCTAGATTGATTTTTCTTTTCTTTGTCTCTTTTTCATTTTGCTTCTTGCCTTTTTCTCCTTTCGCACTATTTGTTTTTTTTTTTTTGTTTCCTTTATTTTTGTTTCTCTTGTTGCCTTTGGTTATTTATCTTTCAGTTTGCACTATGTTGCGAATACCACTACTACTATATCCTAATCAATGATAATGATGAACAATTGAAATGACACGGTAAAAATAAAGAAAACCCCCCTTATAGTAACAATACAATATTAGTATTTATTGCATTAAAATATTTGTTTCTAATATTAAAAAGTACATATAGCTATAAGGTTGGTTTCATTTGTTTACATTACCTCTTGTAACTTATGACAATAATGAATTGCTTCTATGATGGTTATTTATTTGGTGCTTTTCATTTTTTGGGACATCCACAATCCCTTTAAATTTGTTCTTTATGATGATGCCAACCTGTTCATCATGTATAAAATTATATAGATCGCTGACATTTTTTATTTCATTAATATTAAAGTATTACAACATTGTGGCACTCTTTGTTTGTACTATCATACTAATAAAAGTCCCCTTCACCATGTATTTAGTTCGTCTGTCTGACTACAAGTTAGATCGATGAGTATCATCATTGCAAAATTTGCCTTTAATTGAGCTCACCTTGTAAAATATTTATTTTTAGTATTTGTAGCATTTTCTTTATAAACTCTATTCGTTCTATGTCCTCTTCTATTCTTTGGGGTTTCACGGCATACCTTGGTATGTCTGTTTTTTCAATCCCGAAAATTTCACAATTACTCTCTTATTTTTTATTTTCTGTAACCATTCTCCTTGTCATTGAAATGTGTAAATGATTTAAACTCTTATTTACATTTAAATATCATTAATTTAATTTAATGAAAATAAACAAAATAAAATAATTAAATTGCATGGAATTATTAATTTTTGGATCACATATACTATAAATAAAATAGTAAAATAAAATTGTATGAGGGAAAATCAAATTATAGAATAGAAATTCGATTAATTTATCCAAAGGTAAGACATGTAGGGAAAAAATTATTTTGAATGATTCAGTAATAATTGCTTGTAAAAATTAATTAATTCACATAATCAATTAAATTAATAAACTGAATATGAAGGGTTACAGAATGACAAAAGTTGGGACTTAAATATAGTTAATTAATTTAATAGAAATAAATATAATCAAATAATTAAATTGGATTATTAAATTTTGACCAATATATATAAACTATAGAATATTAATTAAATAGTTAAATGAAAAATGAAGCGTGAAAAAAATGCAAGAATTTGATTGATTAAAATAATTAAATTAAAGTTAAAGGACACATTAAAGGAGAATATGAAGAGTTAGAGGATTTCAAAAATTGGGACTTAGATATTGTTTAATTTAATGGGAATAAATAAAATAAAATAATTAAGTTGATGACAAAGTTGGGACTTAAATATAGAATTTTATTTACTGGAAATAAAAAAAATTAAATTGGATTATCAATTTTTCTAAACTATGGTCCGAAAAAGTACTAAGTTTCATTGACATAAAATAATTAGATTAGCGTAATCAATTAAGTCTGAATTATCAATGTATGCCCCACATAACCCGTAAATTAAATAGTTAAATAAATAAAATCGTATATGTACAATAACATTGTATAAGGGTACTTTAATCTATTCACGTACACAATCCTACTATCCACACTTGAAGAATATGAATGATTAGAGAATGATAAAAGTTGGGAATTAAATATAGTTAATTAATTTAATAGAAATAAATACAATAAGATAATTATTTCAAATATTAATTTTTGAAATAAATACAATAAAATAACTAAGTTGAATTATTAATTTTTGACCCATATATATAAACTATAGAATATTAATTAAATAGTTAAATGAAATATCAAGCGTGAGAAAAATACAAGAATTTGATTAATTAAAATAATTAAAGTTAAGAACACATTAAAGAAGAATATGAAAAGTTAGAGAATTTCAAAAATTGGACTTAAATATTATTAATTTAATTCAATGGAAATAAATAAAATAAAATAACTAAGTTGATGACAAAAGTTGGGACTTAAATATAGAATTCAATTTAATGAAAATAAATAAAATAAACTAATTAAGTTGATTTATCAGTTTCTTTAAACTATGGTCCGAGAAAATAGTAAGTTTAATTGACATAAATAATTAGATTAACATAACATATAAGCTTGGATTATTAATGTATGCCCTATATAACCCACAAATTAAATAATTATATTAATGAAATGGTTATATGCAAATAACATTGTATAAGGGTAGTTTAGTCCATTCACATACAAAGTCCTCTTATCCATACTTTTATATAATTATAGATTATAGATAGGTCATGAATTGATCAGGCCTTGCTTTTATTCCAAAATCAAAATAAAAAATTACAAATATGTTCAATGCATGAAAAGTAGTTTCGATTTAGCCGCATCAAATCAATTATAATAACACATGTATTAATTTATCACTCTTTTTAAAAGAAAAAATTGTAAATTTGGGACAATAATGTGTCCCTTTTTGTATTTTTGGACTATTTGACATTTCCAATTTTATGAATACTTGTTATTAAAATTGCATACCGAAAAACCACACGTGACCTCACATAATCGCCTCAAATCGATTGAAATCTCGCATGACAAAAAAGTTTGAACCACATAAGCACAAGAATACCACATCAACTAAAACCTAATTCACACATGGCATAGGCATTTTAAATTAATTACTTTTTTTTGGTAGAAACTTTAAATTAATTACTTGTTTGGAGGGAAAATCCCCTCCTTTCTTAGAAAGTGTTTGGTAGTGTTGTTAGGATACATAGAGCTCAATAAGAAAGGATAATTTTGCGTTTGGAATTGTATATTAACCTTTGCGGGCTAATTGATTTTAATATGTGGCTCAACCATAGCCCAACAATGTTCACCGCTTAAGTGTGGAATCTCATATCCAATTTTAGCTTTTACTAAGTAGTGTTGACTGTGTTGTTTTCATTCAGGGGTTGCCCATCACTGTACACAATTTTTGTTGCCAACTACTGCCCCTGAAATCAAGCTTCTTATGTAGGCTCTATCATTTACTGAATTTTGCTTCTAGGGTATGCGAATTTGGGGATCGACGTTTCAATGTGCATCTCAGAAGTAGAAGTTCACATTTGTAAGAATTTATTGCATATCTTAGTTGTAGAAGTTCACATTTGTAACAAGTTTGCATCTGAATCTTTTTGTTGGTGCTATCTGCAAGATTTCGTGTTTTGGGTGAAGTCCGGCAACGGAAAAACCGCAGCTGAGGAGGTAATGCTATGACGCCTTAGAGTCAATGCTTCCAAAATTAATTATTGTTCTTATAAATGTGTAATTGTGGTTTTGTAGTCAGCCTTCTCTTTATGGAATCGGTCCCTCTACTGTCGTTGTCTTGTCTGAAATGTTCTTCATTGTTTACTCGACTATTGATTGGTTCCTTATCTTAGGAAACGTTGGGTTTGTGTATATAGTCATATGGTGTCAATGTATTCCAGAGAAAGATTTTGTTGATTTCTCAGACCAATATTCTTTTAGATATGAACATGTATTGTATTTTGTTGTCCGAAATATTGCATATTTTATTGTGGTGTTATGTATTGGACTACATATATAAGAAGAATTTGTTAGCATGGTATAACGTTGATTTCATTTTGAAGTTCGGATGCCATTTGCAGATTTGCTAAACTACCTTAAAATGGACTCGCACACAAGGTATGTGTTTTTTTACCATGAGTTGAATTTATTCTTAAACGTATGGTTGTTCACTTACGTTGCTCTACTTTTGTATGTTTGGTATTCCTGAGAAAGAAAGAGGTTAGTTTCTTTGAGAAAGAGCAAAATGCAGTCTTTACACAAAATAAAGAAATAGCATTCTCTTTGTTTTGATAGTGATCGAGGTGGGTGTGGATACTTTTGGAGGGCGTCTACGTCGGAGTCTTGAAAAAAAAGGAAGAACCATGTTAACATCCCACATTGGAAAAAAATTAAATCATATGCTAGTTAATTAATGAAAGACAACCCTCATCTCATCAGCTAGCTTTTGAGGTGAGTTTGACAAAGTATAAATTTTTACATGGTATTAGAGCAGGCTACATCTATTAAATTGAATTAGGTTTTACATTTCAGGGTAGACCCTCGATTGTTCAGGCTTGGGCATGCTTGAGTTGAGTTTCACGTTCCAGGTTTGACCCTCGATTGTTTGGGTCTGAGCGTGCGGGTGTGTGCAAACACTCCACATTAAAAAAAGATTAAACCATGTACTAGTTAATAAATGCAAGACAACCCTCACCTAATCAGCTAGCTTTTGAGGTGAGTTAGATCGAGTATAAACTTTCACAAACCAACGGAGTGGATTAATACGCTTGAAGGTTGTTTGATATAGGGGATCCAATATCTCAAGAAGAATCAAACTTAACGGAGTGGATTCATACCGTTGAAGGTTGTTTGACATAAGGGATCGAATATCTCAAGAAAGAATCAAGCTTAACATAAGTTTCAGAATCTCCTTCTATTATAGAGCAGAAATTGCAAGCTTCCCAATCCGAATTCTATTTTAGAGTAGAAATTACAAGCTTCTCGATCCCTTGTTCAGAAAAAATTTTAATTTTCACTCTTTACTCTCATATTTTCCAATAATAATAAATATAAAACCCTCGTTATCACAATTTGGCTAAAATCGATTCAGGCTAAAAATAAGCTACATCGGTGCCGAGAAAGGGAACATAATAAATTTTTGTGGGCATGCTAGATAACATTACCAAAAATGTATAAGGATGTTCCTTGTAAACTCGAAAATATTTCTAACATATTTTCATGTAATTACAGCCAAAATTTGCCAAATGCCCAAAATAGAACAATTTTTCCCCACCTTGTGACTTTTTTTGTTTGATTATATTATGTGGATGAGGACAAGACTTTCTTCTTATTGTTGGTTGTCACTAGGGATGTAAAACGAATCGAGCCGAGCCGAACCCTGCCCTTTTTTTAGGATTCGAGTTCGGTTCGAGTGTCATTTTAGCGAGCCCAAACTCGAACTTGAGCCTGACGAACCTTGAGAAATTAGGTTCGAGTTCGGTTAGAGCTAAGATTCGTCTCGGATTCGGCTTGGGTTCGTCTTTGAGGGTTCGCGAGCCTTTTGTGTGGAAGAAACTTGATGAAGATTGTGACGCCCCGATCTTTCGGTGGCTTGTGATTGTTTTATGTGTTATTAATTGCATGTTGTAATTTAATTAATTATGTGATTACGTGA
>JBBMKE010112864.1:0-16570 GCA_037834125.1 Lippia alba | reverse complement strand
ATATAGCGTATGCGAGGAGCTCATTGACCCGTGAAATAGGAGCCAATTAATCAACTCCACCAGCTGCGACAAACGAAGCAAGGAAAATGGGAACAAAGAAAAGGAAATAAATTACTTTGAACGCAAATTATATTTTATATATTAGGTTGCTCATAATCTGGCTTTGTATTATATAAATTCACCTTCTCTCTCTCTAACGCGCACACACATTCTCAGAAAATCCACCATTCTTATCAAGTCCTCTCTCCCTCTTTTTGTAAACTCACTAATTTTTTCACCGTTCTGACAATCACAGCAAGTGAAAGCATATCTTCCTCTCCCCCTCACAGACGCGCAGACAGTCTCTATAATCAATATCTCAGCAAAAAATGGGAGATACGGTTGGATCCATCGTTGGTTTCGCGGTTGACTTTCTCCTTCAAAATCTGATCTCACTTTGCGCCGAAGACATAAGCCTCATTCGCAATCTCAAGAAGGACCTGAGAAAACTCAAAGAATCTTTGGACATGATTCAATCCTTCTTGAATGATGCCGAGAAGAAGCAAGTGGAGGATGAAGCTGTCAGATGTTGGCTGAAAAAGCTAGAAGCTGTGGCTTTTGATGCCGACAATGTCCTTGATGAGCTCAGCTACGAAGTTCTTCGCAACAAAATCGAGACTGAGACTGGAAACAAAGTAAAGAAAAAGGTACGAAAATGTTTCTGGATAAGAAAAATGGGTCGTAAAATCAAGGATATCAATGAGAATTTGAAATCAATTAATCAAGAGGCAACGGATTTTGGTCTTCAAAGTCAGTTGCGTGCACATGCTCCTAATTTGGTTTTTGATAGTTCAAGGGAAACAGATTCATACTCTGTTAACCCAATTGTTCTGGGAAGAGAAGATTACGTTTCGAGAATAGTGGAGATATTGACTTCTAATAATTCAACTCTCGATGAACAAGAAGTTTTCTCCGTCCTTCCAATTGTTGGTATGGGCGGACTCGGGAAGACAACAGCAGCGAAATTGGTATTCCATGACCAAAAGATAAAGAGCCATTTTGATGAGTTAATTTGGGTTTATGTTTCCGAAAAGTTTGATACAAAGGATCTGTTCAAGAAGATTCTTGAATCCTTAACAAAAAAGAAAGTTGATCTTGAAACCAAAAATGCTCTTTTG
Source organism: Lippia alba (assembly GCA_037834125.1). Classification (NCBI taxonomy): domain Eukaryota; kingdom Viridiplantae; phylum Streptophyta; class Magnoliopsida; order Lamiales; family Verbenaceae; genus Lippia; species Lippia alba. The sequence continues at coordinate 15,413 of JBBMKE010112864.1, read as the reverse complement.
GCAAAGATTCAAGAAACTTTGGGAGCTAAAAGGTATTTGCTTGTGCTTGACGATGTTTGGACAGAAGAGAAAAAGAGTTGGGGTATTTTCGAGATGCCTTATCAAATATTAGCTCCGTAAAGGGAAATGGTATCATTGTCACTACGCGCAGTGAACGTGTTGCTTCAACTGTGCAGACAATTCGTATTCCTGAATTGAGCAAGTTATCAGATGAATATTGTTGGTCCATAATCAAAGAAAAAGTTTTCCCGAAAACCTATGTTATTCCATCAGAGTTTGAGACCATCGGGAGAAAGATAGCAGAAAGATGTCAAGGATTGCCATTAGCAGCAAACGTGTTAGGAGGCTTGTTGTATGGGAAATCGAAAGAGGAGTGGCACACCATTGAAGACACGAAGCTTTTAGACTTGGGGGAAGATGGAGATTCTGTCATGAAAATTTTAAAATTGAGCTTTGACAATCTGCCATCACAGTCAATCAAGAAGTGCTTTGCGTTTTGCTCAATTTTTCCCAAAGGTTTTGAAATAGAAAAGGATAAGCTAATTTACTTGTGGATGGCGGAAGGATTACTTCAGAGTGATGAAGGAAATGATATGGAAACTGTGGGCCAGAAATATGTTCAGCTTTTTCTACAAAACTCCTTATTAGTAAATTCGTGGCCAGATGGTTTTGGTAAGATGCACGACCTTGTGCATGATCTAGCATCTTCCATTTCACATGAATCTGGTCCCGTTCGGTTCATGTATATAAAATCTGTTACAGATATTTCAAAAGAAAAAGCTGCGAATTTGCGTTCGTTAATCATTGATGGTAAAGTTTCAGAAAACATGTTTGTAGACCTCAAATGTCTCCGCGGGTTAGTTCTCATTGGTCATGACAACAAAGAATTGCCACAGCTGGAGCACTTAATACATTTGAGGTATCTTGACGTCTCGGACACAACAGTTCAATATTTGTCCAGGTCCATCGACAATCTCTACCATATGCAAACATTACGGGCAAGCAATGATCTGAACGAGATGCCAAAAACATTAAAGAAACTGATCAACTTGAGGCACCTTCATATTTTGGCATCTAGTTCACGACTCAACCATAAGTCTGATATTGAAGAACTCCCAATGCTAGGACCTGCCACATCTCAAGTCCCTTTATTTGAAATCTCTATCGAAAGTAAGATCCATAGGTGCTTCAGCAGACGGGATTCACAACGATAGTGTTGGCGAAGACAAGTTGATTGTATTTCCTGCTCTTAAAAGTCTTTCATTGTCATCAATCTCCTTAATGACAGAACTGCTAACTGTAGGTGAAAGCCAGTTAGACAGCGAAATGGTGGCGTTTCCGCATCTTGAGTCCTTGAAGCTTAATTCCTGCAAAGAATTGTCAAGCGGTCCAAGTCATTTCCCATGCCTCAAAGAATTGAAAATTGAAAGTATGTCCACCAGCATATTTTTGGAAAATCTGTTGCTCAACTTAACCTCACTTACAAGAATCGATATTTATAAAGTAGAAGGATTAGTTTGTCTCCCTGATATGTTGTTCCGCAACAACCAACATCTCTCATACTTGAAGATAAAAGGTTGTCACGACTTAAAGCATCTGCCTCCCCTCTTTGGCTCTTCCCTCGGAGAGATTCAGATATGGGACTGCCAGAATTTTGAAGAATTGCCAAACAATCTACACTATCTAAATTCTCTTGAGAAATTGCTGATATGGGATTGCCCCAGTCTGAAGTCAATACCATATAATCCAAGTGGTGAAGGACATGAATCAGTACAAGGCTTCACTTTGCTTCGCAAACTAATCATCAGAAGGTGCGATAATCTGACTGAAATGCCCAGTGGAATGATAGAGCTATGTACATCGCTTGAGACTGTGTGCTTGGGGGAATTACCAAGCGTAACGAATATGGTCGAGGTAGTTCGTTGCCTGCAGAATATGCCAAACCTCAAAAGATCGGAGCTTGATCTGAGATGTATTCCAGAATTGGATAATAATAATTTTCCTATCGAGCTTGCTTCTTTACGTAACTTGCGTGATTTAACAATTAGCTGCCGAATGGAGAATTGGAAGGGTGTGCAGGATCAGATTCAGCATCTCACTAATCTAAGGAGTTTACGGTTGAGGGAATTGGAAATAGAAGCAGTGGCTGAATGGTTGGGGAATTTGTCATCTCTCGAGAGTTTATGGCTACAGAAATGCCCAAAATTAAGGAGTCTGCCCTCTCAAGAAGCCATGAAACGCCTCAATCAATTATGGATTCATTATTGTCCGCTATTAAATGTGCGAAGATACGATGATAATTCCGAGTGGCACAAGATTTCTCATATCTCTGATGTCAATGTGTATCCAGAACAGGTTAGTAACTACTGCTTATCTTCATATTCGTTGAGATTTATTTTGTCTCCGTATTTAACACTTGTTTAAATATTGTTGATGGCCATTAATTTGCTTTGAAGATTTTTTTTCCAATCTAAAACCACAAAATCTCCAACTCAGTCTTTTTTATTCTTTCAGCCAGTAGAAAACGGCTTCCTTTCTCAACTCAATCTTTTTTATTCTATCTCTAAAAAAAACAAGACTTTTTTTCTTCTTTTCTTTTCATATTCCTTACATTTTTAAATTTTTTAATATTCAAAATTTACATTTATTGGAAAAAGAAGTTGATTGTGGTCCAATTTTAGATTAGTTATCAGATAAAGTCAAAAGAAAGGTAATATATATATATATATATCATTAATAATTATGACTCACACCCATGAGGGCCTTTATATATATCCAGAAGTTTAATTTACATACTATAAACTATTTTTTTTTATGGTTAATCAGTTTAGAATTTTCCTTCATTTCGCGCGAATTATTTATGTTTATTCTTATTGCAGGCGGAAGAATAGGAATGTTAAATCTCTATCATCATGGTCAGTAGTGGCTTTTATAAGATTTTTTGGTACAAGAAGAGCTTTTATAAGATGATGTTGAAGTTGTTCTTGTTTAAAGAACTACAATACTTTGAAATAGTCATTACAGGTGCTCATTTAGTACTCACAAATCTGATTGATGTCGATGATCATACTAACATGGAGGATGTCTTGGATTTCTTATGCAATATGCTTTGAATTTTGTTTGGCTTTTATTTGGCTCATGTTTTGAATAAATTTCGAGGAACAATTACTTGAATTGTGTTATTTAATTCACTTCCAGCTGCTACAGTTTCTTGGATTTTGTATTTGATTGGGAGTTTGTATTTGCTGAACCTGTTTCTCATTCGTAATTTGCAAACTTCATCATTTCAACTTGCTTTATTCTTTTTGTTGTTTTAAGAACTTGATTAATTTTCTAGTTTATTCATACTAGTCATGCATCATCACACATATGTTTGACATATATACAAGCCTTGATAGAGGTGAGTCCCTACTGAAGACATATTTTTAACGGTTATAGATCACGCCAAATTATATATTTGTCATAACATGCTTGATATTTGTAGGAACCGGAAACATATAAAAACATGCGATTTTCTAATTAAATTAATGGACTCTTTTTATGATATTTTCAATCTTGGAACATATATTAACTCATGTCTTTTTTCAATCATTTCAATTAAAATTACAATTCATTTGATAAGCTTTTTTGGTTGATGAAATGGTAAACCATTGCGAGGTGCATAAGAAAAAGAAAAGAAAAGTTCGTTTGTATTGTATAGCAAACATGCAATATCTAACCTATCGAAACTTAACATAGAAAGTAAACAAGGTCCAAGGGCTTAACTTTTTTTTTTTTCCCTTGTTTTGTTTTTATGATTCTGACAGATATCGACTCCGTCAAAAATAAATATAGTTTCGGTACGACAATAACAAGTATAGTGTACGGGTCGAACTACAGAGATTGAGATAGTTCAATTCGATTAATTAACAGGAAAAATCGCACAGATAACAAGTCAATTGGGTTGAGGTTTTATCTAAATTAACTAAACTAATTATCAAAGCAACTAAAACTAATTAAAAGGGAAGAACGACTAAACGCGCGAAGATTTGAATTAAATCAATAAGAGGGACAACACCTAGCTAGAGATTATAATTTAATTCTGACATTGATCATTGACGCGAGGATGATTTACAATTTATTCACGTAGGTTAGCTATCGCGGATAGAGACCCTTGATCCGTCTAGATTTCTCTTAAATTATCGAATAGTCTAGAGACACTCGACGACTATTCTTAGTCAACACACAACCTAAGAGACACTGGAAAGGAATTTAATGAGTTAACAACATTAAGATTCAAGAAAACACTAACTCGAGTTAACTTAATTACAAACAGGATTTAAACCCGATTATTAATTTCTCTAACGAATTCAGACTCGACTACAAGTCTTATCGTTAATGCGCCACTAATTATCAACCAAGCATTACATAAACTTCATGCATCATGATTAGCGATATGCAATTCAATTCACTTAGATGATCGGACCCTATCAAACAAGCAATTAAATCACAATAACAAAACACCTAAAAAACTAATAAATACGCGAATTCTATTGCAATATACACTGATCAAGTTTCACGATATCTAATTAAATTAAAAATTCCTAGCTAAAAATTAAAAACTAGTCACTGCATAAAACAAATCAAAAGTATATTCTAAATAAACAAAGAATTAAAAAGAATTCTAGATGAATGATTTTAGCTGCCCTCCAACCACAAATCCCCAAAATGGCGTGAAAGTTCGCCTGTGTCAATAAGTCCCCCAAAAATGCACTGCCCAAGAAACAATATATAAATCAATTATATATTAAACCCACAATCATCTCAATTACATTAGCAGCAATCGGTTCACAAGCAAAGTAGACCCTTTCCTTAAGTGTAGCAACGCGGCCCAGGCGCCAGCATCAAAATTTGACTCAGAGTCAACATTAATCTTTTGCTTCATATGAACTTATATAGCTCTAACTGCAATAATTTACCTGTAATCGTATATCATAACTATTAAAACATACTCACACACAAAAACCGTATTTAAATAATGAATGCAAAATTAAAAACATGAGCCCTGTCTGAATGATGTATTGTTAAAGAATTATCTTCATAAATTGAAATTTTAATTTTTTTTATACGGTTTGGAAACTTGAAATGGTATAAAAACATATCATCTTTTTTAAAAAAATTCCAATTAAATATTCTGTAACATACGTGAATCATTTTATATATGCAAACCACAAAATTTCCCAAAGTTAGCCGATTTTCTCATAGAAAAGCATAATTGTTTTTATATCCAAGACATATTTCTCAATGATAGTATGCAAATCCGAGACTGAAATAGAAAACCAATACTTGATAGAATGCGAAGTTATATATGAGAAGTAAGTTAAAAAATGGTGCTGAGAAGAATGTTGGCATTAAAATGCTAGGGGAAATAGCATTAGAAAAATACAGATAACCCCTGTAATAAACATATACATATATATACTTATTGTCTGCTATTGATACATAATGTAATGTCGGTGTGGGAGCCGGAGGTAAGTAGATACTTGATTCAGCAGGGGCAATATTGACAACATTGAAAACCTTTGGGGATTGTTTGATAATTTGCAGAGATTTGCGCAGGTATAATTTGCAGCAGCATATCTACACAATTATCTGAATTTTGTGTGATGCTTTACAGTTTGAATAAATGTATTCTTAAGTGCAGGAGTTTGATAAACCGAATGATTTGAGAGCTTGAGAGTTGATGAATGATTGTGCAAAGGCAGTTTTGGAGCAGTTCCCAGATATCGTATTCTCTTATGGTTATAGTGATGAGTACAGGTAAAGAATGACATACATACACACAGACATTTTTTATGTTTGTTTGTTTTCTGTTGGGTTTGCTAGATGATTGCTTATTCTTTGATTTCAGTTTCATATTCGAAAAAGGAACCAAGTTTTACCAGAGGCGCGCCAGGTATCTATATGCTTGTTTCCTGATGTTCATGCCATATGTTCTCATAAGATATATGGGGTTAGGATTTAATCTTATTGCTGTTTTAGTTCCTCTATTTTGATTATTCTGCTACATTCTCGGTAATTGAATAGAGCCTCTTGGATCAGCCTTATTTACTAGTTATTGGTGTTGGTGGTATAGTATTGTGAAATTTTGCAAATAGATTCTGATTCATGTCAAAAATGAAGATAATAAGCAAAGGCAAATCTACTTAAAATTGATATCTTGAGTGCATCTTGGTAAATATTGGTCTCTTACTTAAAAATCAGGTTTGAAACATGAGTTAGGTCATTCTGTTTTTCCTGTTTGAATCACAGTCATGGTTGCTGACTTCAAAAATGATTTGCAGCAAGATACACTCCCTAATCGTATCTTTCTTCGCATCAGATTATATGACTAAGTGGAAGTTATTCTTCCCTCAGAAAGACTTGAGATATGCCCCCATCATTTCGATCACAAGTTATTTGCTGTGCATCTCTTTCCAGTGGTGATAAACCTTTGAATATACATTATCGTTTATAGAAGAAATTGCATTGGTAAATTGAAACTCGCTGTCGTTATGATAGGTCATGTGAATAACCAGAATGATACTTGTCTTTGGCAGCTCAGCAAGAGTGAATAGTCTGATAAGGAAGCGAACTTCTATTGTTCAGACATGCTATTTGTCTTTCTATACTGAATGCTTAATGTGGTAAACGAAGGTCATGACTTAATATTTTAGGTTGTTTGGTCTTAAACCACAGGTATGGCTTTTAATAAAGAATTGCTTTAGGAGTATCGACAATTTATACTTTTTGGCCTAATTACACAAACCTCCCTTGAAGATCGAGAAATTACGAAAATTTCTGGCATCAAAGAATTTATGCTACACTCACATTCATGAATCTTGATTATATAATATTTTATTTTGACGAGTAGCCTATTCATGACCATAGTGGCACACATGCATTCTATCGAAACTCAGATTATGCAGGGGAAGTTTTTGTAATTCGAGAATTTGAGGGGAAGTTTGTGTAATTAATTCAAATCTCAGGATCTGCTGTTGTAATTTTCCCTAACAAATTGTTCAAAATTAAAATCTTTGTCCCTGATATTATATCAATTAATATGATTCAGTAGGGTGTGATCAAAGGCATGGTTGTAAAGAATTTGATGGAAAGCATGATGAATACTGATTTGATTTTGAGCGTAGGTGATGACAGGTCCGATGAGGACATGTTTGAGGCCATCGCGAAATCGGCTCTAGTTTCATGTTAACATATACAGCTTTTCTACAAAAGATAGATATAGTTACATGGATTGAAAAAAGAAATGTCATTTTGTTCTTACTTCTGTGTGAATTGGTGATGAGTGATGACTAGAGCATTAAAAAGTTTCTACTGTAAAAACTACGCGTGATAGTACATGGACAAGAAATAGGGTATGTTCAACACCAACTTGAAGGTGCTGGATCAGGTGCAGGCGAGCGTGAAGCCATGAACTACGCGTATTCAAGAACCGATTATGATCGTGTCGAAAACTGGTTCGCTGACTCGGTCTGCTCGGAGCCGACTGATCACTTGAATTTATATGTTGGGGAATGCTCGAACCTTGTTCAACCTACGAGATGGAAGCAAACGTGAACTGAAGGCCGATTAGGGACAGGTGGGGTTTTTCCCTATGTCGGCACTCCGACGCTCAAGTCAGTATTCGAGTAATGGGTATGTCGATTAAACAGACTTAAGCGCAATAAATGTGACACCCCCTTTCTTCACACATACAGGTTTGTACCACGTGTGAGTTTAATTATCGTTTTGCATTTATTTTCATAATTATATGATGCATAACATTTATACTTATATGCCTAATTGATCAATTTGGACTATTTGATTACTTGAATTATTGATTGATCGCGTATGTGATAATTTGTGATTTCATTCGCGAGCATGTTTTACGTGATTTATATGTTTCTTGAATGTTTCGAATTTGTCTCGGTGAATTGAGCGCTTGTTAAAAGTGTTAAGGGCTTTTTAGTCTTTTTGCCCTGTTTGAGTCCCTAGGATCGTTTCTTGAGCTAGGGAATTCGAATTCGAGTTCCGACACTTGCGTTGTGTTCGATTCGACGAATGGAATTCAACGAGACCAACCCCATATTTTTATGACCTCATTTGGACCCCCGTATCGACTCGTATACGCTCACGTACACAAATATACCTTGTGGGACCCATACTAATCAAACCTTATGACTTTGAATCCCTTAATTAACCAAAATTCAGCCAATTTTTCTCTCATTCTCATCTTCATCACCGAGCCATCCCCCAAGAAAAGAAAGGGAAAGAGACTTCAAGCTTTGCCTCCATTTTTTATCACCTACCAAGCTCAAGACCTCACTTTCTTACATTTTTCTCTTCTTGGTAAGTGATTCTTTGTAATCCTTGTGTTCTTGTGACTTGAATTATGCTTTCATTTCATGAAAAACATGGTGGGATGTTTGGGATTTAATTTGGGGATTTTATGAGGGTTTCATGGCAAGTTTTGGTTAAGTGCATCTCTATGCTTCTTGTTGCATTTGTTGGTACATTTGGATGGTGTGCATGTGATTCCTTGAAGTATTTATGACATTTATGGCTTGGTAGGTAAGTTGTGAACTTTATGCCTTGATGGTAAAATTGGGTTTAAGAGCTTTTGCATGAATTCTTGGTTTAAAGCATTCATTGGTGATGATATGCATATATATGAATGTTTTGTGAAGAAGTTTGGAATTTTGGATTGTTTTGTAGCTTGATCACTTGGACCCCTTCCCCTTAGATTGAACTTTTGCATACTATATGATGTTGAGAATGTGTATGGATTACCTTGGTGCAATTTGGTTGAATTTTGAATGTGTTTTGGCCACCTAGAATCCAACCTTGCCGGTTGAGGCCATTTTGTGCGTATTTGATCATTTGATTGGAAATTTGAGCTTTGATTTACCTTGCATTGTTGCTAATTGATTCCTTAGCTTTTCATGCATGAGTGTGGGAATTTTGAAGTGATTTGGATTGGTTTTAGCATGAGTTTGCATGCCCATTTGCTGCCTTGGCCGAATGAGGAATGAAAAGGCATTATTAGGGCGTTTGGGTATTTGCCCGAGGTCGGGCAAATCCACCTCGGCTTACAGAAGGTTTGCCCGACCCCGGGCAATTTTGTGAAGGAAATTTCCTGGCCGGGCAAACCACTGGAGACTCCCAATTCGCGCGTTTTCGTCCGTTATTCGTTTTCTTGGCTCCCGTACATCTCACCCACCCCCAATATGCTTCCTATGCATTTTAAATATGTTGTTTGAGGTGTGTTGTTGAATTTATAACAATGTGGTATGGATTTGAATATGAATTTTAGTGATATGATTCTATACGTTTTATTTGATACGTTTATGCATTTCATTGCATCCATATGCACCGCCGAGCGTCTAATTGGTTCATATTTGAGTCTAAGTCTCGGGTTTGTGTCTTTTTGTTTCAGCTCCTCTTCCGGAAGTTAAGGATCCCGAGGTTTAGGCGGTCGTAGCTTGCTTCACTTCGCTCCTTTTGCCCTTTTGGCTTCAAGGTGAGGGTTAGGTTATAGTTATGAACCGAAGGCCTTTATGTGTATTATTTTCGAATCCCGCATGCGTTATAAATTGATATTATGCATAAACATGAGTGTTGATTATGATATGAGTTTAATTTGTGATTCACCCTTTTGGATTTATGAAAGTGGTATACTTATGAGCATATATGAGCTTGATTCGAGTCAAAGTATGTTTCCATTCGAGTTTAGCGAGTTGGCCCTGAAAGATGGGACTTTGTTATGCGTTTATGAGTTTCTTTGGGCCCCCAGATTGTGGGTAAGGGAGACCCGAGACAACCATCGGGGTTGCCGGTTATGACCCCTGTGCACATTCCATTTGAGACATACGTGCGGTTGAAAGGTATATGATCTTGAGCCCTCGGTGAATAACCGGGGAAGGCACTTCATGGCTCGCTACCCCGAGTGTATATGCATCCCTATTGGGTGAAATGGGTTCGCAGCCCTATCACCAAGGAGTTGAGGAGAATTGAATTTATGAATTTATGAGTTTATGAGTAAATGAAGTTGAAGGATACCCGTTCTCGCCGGGTTTTATGTTTCCTTTGTTTATGGTAATCGTGAAACGAGTTGGGATCTTTATGTATCTATATGTATCCCTTTTGTAAACTTTGTTTTGGATTGCAAAACCCCGACTCGGTTCATGATAGGCCTCCCATTGAATCTATGCCTTGCTCTTATACGTATTTACGTGGCGTGTATAGCCCCTTCACTCAGTCAAGTGGGTAGACTGACCCTCGTTTCTTCATTTCTTTTAATTGCAGGTTTCTCGAGCTAGGCGGGAAAGTCTTGGTATCTTTTGTACTTCCTAAGTTAGGTCGAGTTGCATCATATGTATTCATTTTGCTACACTCTTATGATTTTGGCTTGTATATAAATCGCTTATATATCTTGGAATACTTGTATCCATTTGTGGGCTTGTAGCCATTGTTAATATTATTATTTTAGTTCTGATTGATCCTGTGTTGCTTCCGTATGTTTGTTTCTTTTCTTTTGCATTCTCTGCTTAGTGTTTCCCCCGCTTAGCCTAGTGTGTGCGTGTCTAGGTCTTCGTTCGCTTAGGTTTAGGCCCGTATATGGACGTCCATTTCATATATGGGTCTAGGCCTAGGTGCGGGGGATGTGGATGACCCACGCTAGGGCGTCAGAATAAATGAGCATGGTAAATAACATAAATGAGGGCGTATTTATACCTGATTGGGTGATAGTGACAGTTCTGCACTGGTGTCAAAGCATTTAATGTTGCTCACCTACCTAGGACATCATGTCAGAAGCATTTAATGCTGGACGTGCATTACAGGTCCCACCACCTAGGTCGAACTTCGCTCGACTATGCGAGGAAGTAGTCGGCCTGGTGTCGAGCTTAATTGGGTCGTTCAACTGGTCTGTCCTAGTCGAACGATATCCGATCGTTTCCCTATAAGGTCGGCCGATCCGTATGATATGGGCTACACTGCATCATTGACCAGCTTGCTTTGATTTTTGGGGACACGTGGCTGCCTTTCGTTGGTTGTATGGGTGACACGTGGCATGTCCGGATTTACCCACATCATTAGCCCCCGAAAAGGCATGCGGGACGGGATACGTGGCCGACGCCTTTTGAATTAAAGTGGTGGGTCCCTTGTTAATCATGGCGACGGTTCATCGTCAGTTTTCCCACCCAATGACTCCTTATATAAAGGCCTCACCATCATTCATTTATACTTCTTACTTTAGCGTGAAAAAAGGTCGGAGAGATTGAATTAGCCGAGCAATACAAATTTACAACAGCTTTCAAGGAGTTAGGAAGTTGAACTTTTCGAGTTTCAATAGACACTTGGCAAGTCCGCTATACTCGTTTATTTCGATTCCTTTATTTTCATTTTCTCTTCCTCGTTTTCATATTTTCGCATGAGTGCGTGAGCGAGAGTAGTACTCCATCTCGGCTCGTGCTCGACCTTACCTGACATAGACCTTGATACTTATTTCGAGGACGAAGAGGGATAAGTCGTCACAACTTGCTCGAGCAATAGGATGACTGCTTCAAACTCATCTAGCTCGTGGACGTCGAGTGACGCTGAACGTACCAGAGAAGATCCTAATCAGGAACTTAGTAACTCAGATTCAGATACCTCCGGTTCGGATCAAGTGGCATTGACTTAGTTGAGGCAGGCCTCAGAGAGGATGGTTGATATAACTGGGGATTATGTGGATTCAAGAGACAGGCACTCTACCTCCCCAGCTTTGCGGGTCGAACCGGTAACAGTCGTTCATCCAGTAGGGATGTTCGTTAGGCTTGAGAAGTCGAGTGAGGAGGAAGAAGAAGAGGTCGTTCCATCCACCTCGGGCCAACAAGAGGCCGACGAAATAAGTGGGGGCATTTTCATCCCGCCTGGTGCCAAGTCTCCTCTCGGCGTGTTAGATAAAGACCCGAGGGAGGTTCCTTGTAAAATAACGGCAAAAATATTTGCCGAGTTGAGAGATCTCCTATTTGGAGGGGATGTAGAACATTTGGGGTATCGGGTCATCCTACCCAAATTGGGACAGAAATTGACCGACCCGCCTAAGAACTGCATCACAGTGAATTGGAAGATGGTGCAGAATGGCTTTCGGATTCTAATTGCGGACGATATAGTCGACCTGTTCAACCATCTCAATATTTGCCCGGTCTAATTGATGTCGAATACCAATGCGATGATTAACGGGCTTGGCGTATTAATAAAGTATTTTGGTCTGCCAATGGTCGGAGTGGTCGAGGACTTATTCAAGGCCAGTGTAACAAGCGAAAAATCCGGTTCAGGCTACGAATTTATCCAGCTGGCTTTCAAAAACAAGCGTAAGATCATCACATCGCCGACCACTTCAAACGGTCCCCTCTGGAAAAAACAATTTGTGTATGTCGAGAGCAGAGAGGGATGGCCCGGCTTGAATCGTACTTCATGGTACTGGAGGCCAACCTCGAAATTACCGACTAGGGTGTCTCGATGGTCGAATACATTCATCAGGGATTTGCTCGCTCTCGACATGTTCGACTGCACGCGTTTGACCGAGCTGAAAGTTCTGGTCGACTTTGATTGGCCCCGGGCCTTCTGAGCCCAAGATTTAAACTTGGTACAAGGACCAGACCGAATTTGGATCGACCAAATCTTTTACTTCTAAAATTTATTCTTCTTGCTCGAATATTCATCGATTATATTCTAACCATTTCTTTCCTCATGCAGACAGAGTGATAATGTCTCGCCTTGCATTGCTCAGAGGTGACTGGGATGAGGAAGAGAGGGAGGCCGAGATGGTGAAGTCACCGAGGCGGTGGCCCACCACAAGACACCGGATGCGCCGGCCCCAAGGCCGCCTACTGTCGAAGACCCCGGGGGCATAACTATGGCACAGCATGCCACCCCAGAAGTGAGAGAAATGCCGACCCTACCGGCCGTGCAGCACAAACGGAAAGACAAAAAGAATGGCGGGGTCGAACATTCCGGCAAGAAGAAAGCCCACAAGGAGAAGGGCTCAGGCACTCCAACTCCCAAATCGGCCAAGCCGGGCTCTGGGATTGGGACTTCCATAGGGGAAAGTCAATCGAGAGGCTACACTAGGCCGTTGTCGTCGATTCCTTCGGGGTACAATGAAGACTCCGGCCCCATTCTCAAGAGAGGACTTGCAGATGAAGGCCGACCCCAATTTTGTTGCCCCTCAAGAAAACATAGAGACCTTCATGAAGATGCTCCGAATCTTCGAGCCACACTTCCCGGGCGGGTTGAGTTTGAATACTGAAGATGGTTGTCCCCGCCGACTGAGTACCATGCCCCGGGATGATCGACTTGCGGGTGCCCTCTATCACAGCTGCCAGACTCAGGCAGATCACTTGTCTCGGTGGAATCACACCGAGCTAGACATCGAGATGGGTGCTGCTGTGAAGTCATTGAGGGTAAGTCTATGTTTCTTTAATTTCCAACTTTTTGATCGAATAGCACTAACAGGCTTTCTCTCATACAACTGGTGTAAGACATCTTCCATCTCGGCCAGCGCGTCCAGGTATACCGAGAGAACAGGGCCCACTTAGAGCAGAAGGCTGGAGTTGACTCGGAGTTTGAGGCTCTGAAGAAGAGGATCGAGGATCTCGAGGCAAAAAGGGTAAGCATGAGGATTCACTTGAAGGTGATGGAGTCGAATAAGTAGAAAGCCGAGGAGTCAGTCACTAAGTTGAAGGAGGAGCTTGCTGGAAAGATCAAGGAGCTGATCGAAGTCCACGAGGAACTGGACGCGGCCACGTTGAAGCAGGTTGATATATACGACCAGGCCGAGAGAGCGGGGAAATTCGTCGGGGCCCAGATGACCATTGACTACTGCCAACAGATAATTGCTAACCTTATGACAGAGTCCGAGAGGTATGGGGCTTACCGTTCCATGTTGTCCCCGGCGTACAAGGGATCTATAGTTTCGTTCGGCGTGGCTGACATGAAGGAGGGCTTCGATCTATGCCTTGCCCAATGTCTTGCTGTAAGACTCCTAGAGGACTATGATCGGGTAAAGATTGGTTTGAGGTGCCCGGATCCCCGACCCCAGCCAGCCGTCGAAGAAACCGAGCAAGAGGTTGCAATGGATTGGGCAACCCACGAATTTGGCTTTGCCATTCCACTGGCCAAAGCCCTCTGCTCGAAGAGGCCGATGGATCTTATGCAGATGTCGGAGGCCACCGATTTGTCCGTACTGAACTAGGATGTAATGTTGGAAGCCGAGGTGGAAGCCTAGGACGAGTCCGAGGAGGACCTTGATGGAAGACCCCTTTTTTCTTTCCTTTCTGTTTTCTGTATTTAAATTCCCATTTTTGTTTAAGTGCCGACTCAGGGTAGCTGGAAAGTGTTGCCAATTTGCAAAATTCAAAGGGCATTAGGCCCATCTCTGTAAGTTTGGTCGACCCGAGGTGGCCGACGAGTGCTCCCAGAGGAAAATCCAAAGTGTAATTGTTGTTTCTTAGTTTCAACGCAACTTTCCATCTTTTTAATCATTCATTTCGAGAATGGTTTGTTTCATTTGTCATTTTAATTGTTGTTCGTTTATTTTGAGTTAGCGCTAAGGCATGCTCACGAACATTATGACTTGAATACAATCCTAAACTTGCCGAAAATATCATCACACTTTACTCGAACTATTTAACCCATGCAACAAGTGTGATAGTCGGTTGAAACGATTACGATGTTATTGCTTGAATCGAAGTCCTGAATCATTCTTACAAGGATTTAAGCATAAAACTTTCTAAGGTTGTGGGCGTTCCATGATCGAGGAACAGGATTCCCATTCATTTCTTCCAAGTGGTAGGCCTGATTCTTTCCGACCTTGATGATGTGGAAGGGTCCATCCCAGTTTGCGTCGAGTTTTCCGATGTGTTTAACTACGTCGACTCTCTTTAGGACCAAATCGCCAACTCAGAATTTTCGAGGTTGAACGTTCTTGTTGTAACTCTTTACCATGGATGCTCGATACTGCTGCATCCGACGGAAGCCTTGTTCTCTTCTTTCTTCCACAGTATCTAACTCGAATTGTCGGTTCTCTAGGTTCTAATCTGGATCGAATCAAACCTGTAGCGCCCCAAAGACGCCACAATCCCGCACCATCGTGCCTCTCAGGTGGATAGGAGACCTAGCACCCAAGAAGTACGCCGGCGAACGGACAGTACATTACAAGATCAGAGTACTAGAATGGAACATTGCAGCGGAAATATGAGAAATTTAAAACTTTCGAAACATAAATTAGGAGATACAAGAGGCTAGTAACCATAAAAGAATTAAGTATTGAAAGAGATATTTCAATAGAGTCAAGGAAAGTAAAACTATTGAGAACAAGTAACAAGGGACACCAAAGACTAGATCGAGTA
>JBBMKE010112756.1:0-16571 GCA_037834125.1 Lippia alba | reverse complement strand
AAGAGCATATAAGAAGTGTTGCCTTTATTCGTATTATTCAAAGATTGTCTGTGACTTTACATAAGGAATGTCCTAAGAAGACTATTACATCGGCTTTCTAGGGCACTATTCCTAACAAGCACCCCGGTTATTCCACATGCAATACCCCGGAACTCTGCTTCTGCGCTAGAGAGTGCCATCACCTTTTGCTTTATGCTTCTCAAAGTTACCAAGTTTTCCCCAACTAAAGTAAAGTACCCAGAGGTGTACCTCCTATCTACCGAATTTCCTGCCCAATCTGCATCCGTATAAGCCTCAATGTCTAAATGCCCATGTTTTTGATACAAAATACCTATCCCCGGATACCCTTTTAAGTACCGACATATTCTCAATGCTGCATCCATATGGTCCTTCTGAGGTCGGTGCATAAACTAACTAAGTACTCCAACTGCATAGGCTACATCCGGCCGGGTATGGGATAGATAAATCAATTTCTCAACTAAACGTTGGTACTGCCCCTTGTTAGCATCCTCTCCTCCATCTATTATTCGTAGCCCGTGATTAACCACCATTGGAATGTCTACTAGCTTACATTCCAGAAGTCTAATCTCAGCAAGAAGGTCAAGAACAAACTTCCGCTGAGATATGAATATACCGCACCTAGACCTGAGAACCTCATCCCAAGGAAGTACTTCAGTTTCCCTAGGTCTTTCATCTCAAACTCTCTGAATAAGTTCTCCCTCAACCGAGCTATCTCCTTTGAGTCATCCCCCGATAATAATCATGTCATCAACATAGATTATCAGGCATGTGATTTTTTGATCCCTTCTCTTCAAAAATAAGGTATGACCTAAGTTGCTCTGCTGATAGTCGTACCTCCACATAGCGACTGTGAACCTTCTAAACCAGGCTCGAGGTGATTGCTTCAAGCCATACAACACCTTCTTAAGCCTGAAGACCTCTCCTCCACCATACCCTTCTGAAAAACCCGATGGAGGCTCCATGTACACTTCTTTTGTCAAATCACCGTGCAGGAAAACATTTTTTACATCAAACTTATGTAATGACCAATTTTAATTTGCTGCTATCAAGAACAAAACTCTAATAGTGTCCATCTTCGCCACAAGGGAAAAAGTCTCATAATAATCCACACCATATGTCTGTGTATATCCCTTAGCCACGAGTCGGGCCTTATATCTTCCCACGCTCCCATCTGCTCGGTGCCTGATCGAGAATACCCATCGACATCCCACCATTCTCTTTCCTTTGGGAAGTATGCACTTCTCACATGTACCGTTTTTCCCAAGGGCTTTCATTTCATCTTTCATAGCCCCAGCCCCTCTATCATCTTTTATTGATTCCTCTACTCTGTTGGGTATTATGTCTGTGTATACTACAGTGGCATATGCTTTGGCCTGAGGTGCGAGATTTCCATTAGCTAGGTTAGCTATTGGATATTTTGTCCTGTTTTCAAGTTTTGGCTCATACCTCTTTGGAGGTACTCCATTATTTGCCTTGCGGGGGGGAGGGAGGGCAATACATATTTGTCCTCCCGAATATCTATATGGCCCTGTAGATTAATCTCATTCTCCCCCTGAGCTTCTTAACTATCTGCATTGTTAGACTCAACAACAGGAATAGTACTAACAAAAGCAGAATTAGAATCACTAATTGAATCACTACATACCTCAAGATTATCGGTTGGAGTGATTGGCGCAGCCGGATAGGGATATGTTAGTCACTTACCGTACTCAGACGGAACTCTTATGTATATATGTTGTAACCCTACTTTGTATTCTGTACAAGTGTTTTTACGATTAGTCACAGAACATAAGAAAAGGTTCTCCCCAAAACTCATGTCTCCTCAACTATCGATGACTGATTGAAACGTATCAATCAAAACTCCTACTTTGTTTACTCTCTCTCAAGTCGAGTATCGGATTAACGATGCTCAACTTACTCGAGACTTCACTGAAAATCCTCCCATTTACTGTCCTCGTCAAGATATCCGCTAATTGGTCTTCTGACCGTACAAAGGGAATGTCAATTACCCGTTCCTCCAACTTTTCCTTGATAAAGTGCCTATCTAGCTCCACATGCTTAGTTTGGTCATGTTGTACCGGGTTTTCTAATATACTAGTGGTTGTTCGGTTATCACATCTCAACCTGCATGCTTCTGCTATAGGAAAACCCAATTCTGCAAGCAACTTTTGCAATATATATATGTCGTCCTGAATGGATTAATCTCATTCTTTCCCTGAGCTTCTTCATTGTCTGCATTCTAAGACTCAACAATAGGAATAGTACTGAAGGAGAGGCTGGCTCGATGGTCTCGTCTACTTGCTCTGTTAGGACTATGTCCGGCCAGGGGTGTGACACCCAACCTGGTTGATCCTATTGTCGCTGCTGACTACTCTCCCCCTGAGCACTGGGTTGGGCATAATAATATTCTGTCTCAAGAAAATCATAGTCCATTGTAGTGTAAAGACGATGAGTAGATGGATGATAACACCGATAACCATTATGATTCACCCCATACCCCACAAAGACACACATCAACGCACACGGGTCTACTTTGGTTCGGTCAGAGCTACCAAAAACACAAGGGGACAAGTTGAGTGTGGATGGTATATCAACTTGAGTACTAAAGTGTTTGAGAAGGGGTGACAAAGTTCAAAGCTTTAGTGGGAAGTCAGTTTACCAGAAAAATGGGGGTAGCTACTGCTTCAGGCCAAAAAGACTTAGGACAATGAGATTCAAGCAACATGGCACGGAACATCTCAAGAAGCTGTCGGTTTTTTCTTTCTGCCACCCCATTTTGTTGTGGGGTGTTGGAACACGATGTTTGATGTATAAGACCATGATCCTTGAAAAAACTATTTAAGAGTTGTATTGACATATTTCTCCCCCCTCCCCCCGTTATCTGACCTCAGGAGCTGAATGTGAGTTTTAAACTGAGTTCAAATTATATTAAAAAATTCCACAAATTTAGATGGAAACTCAGATTTGTATTTGAGAAAATAAACCCACGTCATCCTAGAACAGTCATCTATGTTGCACGGATACGGACACGGCGACACGGACACGACACGACACGGATACAGCAACACGGATTTTTTTGTGAATTTTCCACGTGAGAAGTGTCGGACACGGTGTCGGACACGGGTGTCGGACACGACACAACAAGGAAAAATGATATTTTTAGAAGTGTCGGTGCATTAGAGACAGTCATCAACAAACAACACAAAATACTTAAAACCATTACTATGATTGCAATTTCCCAAGACTGGGGCTAGTCCCCAAACATCAGAATGAGGCAACGAGAAAACATGCTCAGTTTTAGAGTCTGATAAAGCAAAATGAGATCTGTGACTTTTGGAAATCATACAAGTCTCATAAGAGAGCCTATCACTATTCTGAAACAGCCTCAGAAATAATAAATGAAGATACCCTGACGAAGGGTGTCCCAAATGTCGGTACCACAACCACTTCTGACGTTCCACTATCTCGTGAGCAAGCGATGGAATTCCTTGGTGAGCCACCTCATTGATAAAGTACAGACCCCCACTTTTAGTACCATGCCTAATCACTCTCCCCGACTAAATATCCTGTAACAGGCAGAAAGTGGGACACATCAACACAATACAATTCAATTCTTAAGTGACATGACTAATAGACAACAGTTTACAGGACTAATAATGTACATAAAGATAATTATTCAAATTTGAAGTGGGAGATAGAACAATTTTCCCTTCTCCTTAGATCGGATAAACGCCACCGGTCACATTCTGAATGGTTGTTGTCTTAGGCACATAAATATGCACAAAGTCTATCCGTTCATACATCATAATATCCGTAGAACCACAATAAAAAACCCAACGAGAATCCCTATGGTTCTCACTGACATCACGTATACCTGTCTCATCATTTTATTTTGAAGCTAAATATTTTGCTACATAATTCAGGTCACATATTCCAGAACTAGAAGATACATTTGCATTTATAAGGGTTGATGGGTAAATGGATAAATTGACTTGAGAATGTAAAATACCTAAGTCAACTTCATTTCCCCTTTTCAAAAAGTGCGCCGTCCCTATTGAGCTTTTCTTCTCACTTTCTCGGTTGACTGAGTTCGCCGGTTCAGTGACTGTCAACTCCGATTCAGTCTCCGTTCTATCCTCGCCAGCGCCGGTGGTGACTTTTCTTGTTGTGTCGTAACCCGATGACGCTCTGTCGCGCCGCTGGCTGCTCCAACTGTTGGAAAATCCGATAATCTCAAAGCAGTTCTACTTCTTGTGTCCCAATCACCCACACTTGTCATATTTTATCGGCAACTCATTCGGCGTGGAGGAAACGGTCCGCGGCATGATTGTTCTGCTCCTTGCCGCGTCAATTCTCATCGGACAACCTAGGTCCGAAACCCTTACAGGTCCGAGCGATAAGACCCATTCCTATCCCTGAACTTCCCGCCGATGATAAATTTCGGCCATCGGCGTTCATGATTCCTCGCCGAGCACTCTCTTTTCGAATCGCTGCATATGCCTTTTCTACGGTTGGGAAGGGATTCTCCTTTTAGAGATCTCGTCGATCAGAATCGTATGTGTCGTTGATTCAGGCGAGGAACTGAAAAAGCCATATCTCAGACCTGAGGCGAATGAAGGTTCGAATATCCTCCTCGTGCACCATCGGGTTAGGTTGTCTCACCTCAATTTCTCTTCATATCTTCTATAAATTACTGTAATACTATTCAATGGTGTCTGATCCTTGCTTTGTGTTATTGGCACGAATGGTGAGATTGTATATTTGGAGGCTATCACTGCTCTGTCTGTAGGTAGCCTTCAATCCGTCCCAAAGACCCTTTGCCCAGGGGTATTCTCGTAATTGCTTATTAATTCTGGCTCCATATTATCTAAAATCCAAGAACACACAATAAGATTGATTTGTTCCCATCGACATAGGTCGGATGATCCGTCGCCTGCGATGCTGGCATCCCGGTGAGGTGGTTCAGTTTTTCCCGGCCTCCGATTGCCATCTTTATCAATCGGGACCATGGAGAGTAGTTGAATTGATTTAATTTTATGTTGATTGATACGTTCTGAGGTATCAATGACTGATTATTCTCTGTTTGGGGTTGTATGTGCTGAAGATGGTGGTTGCCGAATCCACCAAATAAAACCTTCATTGTCCAATACACAATAAATAGAGTACAGTAGCAAAGGGTCAAACTCAAAGGACTAGCAATTTTTATATATTACACACAACCAAGCAAATGATCCACAAAAGAGGTTTACAATAGGGGGGGGTTTGCAATGAAGTAACAAGTAAATGAAGGCTTATATTTTAAGACTGGAATTAACTGATTCAGATAAAGGATATCCTAGCCAAGTTGTTCTTATAATTCATACCATAGATTCAATCATTGATTCAATATTCAAGCCTAATTCATTGATAGATCGGCTGTAGTGTAACAAGCTCTACACACCTTATCCTTTCTGAAGTTTATAATGATCATGAAACGCTCACTGATAATTCTTTTATCACAAAAGTAGTCTTTAAAGATACGATCCTAAGATTTAACTTCGTGATAGCATTAGTCATGAAAAGGATACGATCCTAACCAACAAACTCAAAGAAGCTTGGAATGTTTAAGTCATTACACATGCATCTCATCATTATCAAGTAAACATGGTGGTAAACCTTCAATGATGTATCTCTTACGCACATTTACAAGACAATTATGGATCAAGTATTTGTGCAGTCAAATAGAACAAGTTTCAAGATAATAATTGTTCAGAAAATCATCCCAAAAATGAGTTCAAACCACACACTCAAGATACATGCATATACCAAGAATTCAGAGCTGCATAAACACATTTAGATCTCACAAATCCAAAGCATGAATCAAAGAAACAACTTCACTAGGATAAAATAAATTTAGTTGTACATACTTGCAAAATGATCAAATAACCAAATGTTTTAGGACTGAAAATAAGCTAACAAGGCTTATCTACACAAGAGTGTTCAACTATCTTCACAATCTATGCATAAAGATTAACTAAAAAGAGAAGAAAGGGAAAGGAAATGCTTGCTTATCATAATAGGGGAGAAGTCCCCTGTTTTGCTGTTGTTCTTCAGCTCCTTCAGCTGCTACGTACTTGATCTCCTCTAATGAAAGCTGAATGTCCTTGCTTTGTTCATAACCCTTGCTTATAAGCTTGGAAACCTCCTCTTTGGCATGCACTTCAATGTAAATATTCTTTAGAATCCCTAAATCTGATGATTATTCTTCTTGAGATGCAAAAATGCTAAGTAAAGCAGCTGCAAGTAGCTGAAGCTGCTCAAAAATAGAAAGTTAGCCGCAACTTTTGACTTTGATAACGTGTCTGCTACATCACCCTTAGTTCAAGGGATTGTCATGGCTTAAGGGTCATATCTTATATCTTTTTCTGCACTTGTGACTTCTTTTGATCCATATTTTGCAATGTACTTCATTTCAACATAATTAGACCTGTAATATAATATTCAAGCATGATTAAGTAGATTTTCAGTCAAATATATGGGGAAAATTAAAGTAAATTAAGCCCAAAATACAAAATGCCTGCTACAGTGCCGGTACTGCTACTATCTTCGACCATCGCCGAGGAAGGATTGGTGCGTGATGAGCAAGGTTTGGATCCGTATTAATGGATCGTCGCCCGCTCTAATACCATTTAGATAGTTAAGGAGACATGGAGTTTTCGGGAAAACCTTTTCTTATGCTCTGTGATTAATCGTAAAAACACTTGTACAAAATACAAAGTAGGGTTACAACATATATACATAATAGTCCCGTCTAAGTACAATAAGTGACTAACAACTCCCTAACAAACCTCCTAACTTATAGTTTTCCTAACAGCTAGAAGTATGCTTTTCAAATAATAATTTTGAGATATAGTAATCCAAATACAATAATCGAAACGATCATGTATAAGTCTATCATCAAAAACATTTCTAGCTAAAGTAGTCTTACTGAGGCCGCACATGCCGGCAATTGAAATGACTTCAAGCTTGGATGATTCTCCATACAGCTGGGCTTTTATTGTTGTCCTGAGGTCTTCATCAAATACCAAAATCGTATTTTTGCCACTCAGTGTTTGCACTCTTGATGCTTCAACAGAAACACACGAGTTTGGCTGCAAATCTTCATGAGCTGTGCTGCTTTTCGCTTTGATCCTCTTCAGCTCTTCCAGAATCGAATCAACATCCGCCTTCACCTTCTCCAACTCTCGATAATATTTCTTCTCCACGATATGATCAAGTGGCTTTCGGAAAGCAGAAGCCAGGTGCCTGCGAACTCTCTCAACTCCATGACTGCTCTTTTCCAGATGGACATGAGGTAATAAAGGAGTTGAAATATGGGATTCAATTATATCCTGTGCACGATAAGCTGCATCTCTGATCCGCCTTTCAAGAATATCATTTGCTTCTTCTTGATGATCTTTCGGTGAATAATCATCCAACATTTCCAGCAAAAGATTGAACTTTTCATACAGAGTGACATGAACTTGCTGTTTGTCAAGACACGAGTCTGAATATCGATTGTGATGGTTTATCTCCTTCAGCAATTGAAAAAGTGAAACTAGAGCAGCATAATAAGCCATAGTTGATAGTATCTCCTTCAACAAACACACACAAGAACCAGAATAAATATTAGAGGAGTATTGTTAGAAAGTGCTCTTATTTTGTTCAATATTTATTAGTTAATTAGTATTAATGGTTGGTAGACCGTAGATGTGAGATTGGCGACACAGTTAAGTAGGAAGACCAGATTGGATTACTAGTTAATTTTTCTTACACGCTGGCTAACTTTTTATATATTTTTTTAAACTAGGATATCATGAAGATTCAGCTAATTACACAAACTTCCCCAAAGTTTAACAAATTAAATTGCAAAAACTATTCCTGGCACATTCTGGGTAGAGATTTCCTAACTCACGTTATGATAATCAGAATTTGATATGAAAATGACATGACATTTAAAATAGCTTGAGATGACTTCACCAGAATTTATCGACCAAAATAACATTTTATTTTTGCCTTTATCTGCAAACGATTTGTTTGTTCTCCTTTTTTTAAACTCGAATTTATTTTCAAGTTCGGATACTGTATATGCTTAATATGGGGGATGATCTCTTCACTCCGTGTCTCTATCACAAACTAAAACCTTACCTAAGGATCTATGGTTTGAACTCAGATCTGATTATTCTTGAAATGTGAGATTTGATGATATTGCATACACAAATGCAAATGGAACGCAACTTTTCATGCAAATATCCAATTTGTTTATTGTTAACAAGAATCTCATCCACCCGTCTAGAGACAACTCCAATTCCAAGACTAATTTATTGTTAAACACAGGCTACTAATTGAAATCATTGTACTTTGCATTATATATGTCAAGTCTTCAGATAAGCATGGCCTGCTTTTCGGTGAACAATCACATGACTTCTGTAAATTTTTAACAAATTACTAATTAAGCACTTGCAATTTTTAAATTAATCACGCAGATTATGACTTCGATTTAAATTTTAACAAGGGATAATTGCCCTGTGGTTTGGTACAATTACACAAAATCTCATTGAGGTTTGAGAAATTACAAAAACTTCCCGCAAGGAGGAATTTAAATTTAATCTAGATTCATGACTTCTCATGGCTTTGTCTTTGAATTTTGATGAATATCCTATTTGGTATTGATACTAACTAATTAATATCTGATTAAAATTCATAACTGTAATAGCATGCGTTAGGCCAAATCTTAAAATATGTCGGGGAGGTTTTTGGGATTTGTCAAACCTGACTTCTATTGTTATTATTGGGAATATCCACTTCACGTCACGCAAAACTTTGTTTTCCACGTATCATCCATTGCGATGAGATACATTCTTTCCCGAATTATTCTTCTTGAGTTCTCAAAGCTGATGATTCCACATCTACATTGTTGTTAGGCCCCAACTTCCAGTCGATCAGTTGCAGTGTTGGAATATCTTAAGCTGATGGTTACACATCTACGTTGTTCTAATACATATTACATAGCAGTATAAGAATGAAGACACTCAAGGCAAAGGAAGTGAGTATTTTATGCTAGCCGGTGTCATTTGCAGGATTTTCAGCTTGAGGAATTCCCTGTCCACAGCTTCCCACTCTTCTCCTACAAATGCATGCATTTTCTCTTAATATGAGTACTTCCAGATTGACAAAGCAACCCTAGACACTCATGTGATCTTCCCAAGGAAGTTTGAAACCGACTAGATGAAGTTTATGAGATTCAACGAAAAAGTTCTCTGGTAAGGGCGTCGCAAACAGTGTGTAATGATCAGAACATACAAAAGCAATACGAAATGTCTCGATTTTGTGAAAATGGATGAGATTGCTGAGCCCATACTCATCCAAATTCTGGGTTACTCGCAACTGATTGAACAGGACTGACAATTTCTTGAGGCTTGGAATTTCAATGGTATCACTACCAAAATATAGTTATTTAGGAGTATCAATAGAAACTCTTTCTTTGCCTAAAGAGAACAAAGCAAGAAATGTTAATGCATTGAAAAAATTATGGTTCAAGAAAAGGGTGTCATGTATTTTTTCCTGGTGTCTTTGTTTCTCTTCTGAGAGTGGAATTGATATTTTTGATGCTGAGGAGTGGAGACTGAATGAGGACGTTTCAGGAAAACATACCACAGTGTATTAAAAGTAAATATGTTATAACTCTTTGTAGGTGCCACCTCAGAAACTTATAACTCCAAAGATATGCCCGAGCGGATGATTTTATGCATTTGTTACTATAAAACTTTGTCCAGCTTTGTTATGTGGTAGAAGTGATTCCGCCAATATTATCTTTTCTTCGTTCTTTGATCTTTTACATCAATATATGTATTGATTTTGTTTTTTCCATAAACAGGCCATATAACCACCACATTACCGAGCTTTCTTTTTTCACTCAAGAGTTGAGGATAACTGAGATCCCAAGAATTTGCTAGCTAGCCCTGTTGCTTTTGTTTGTAAAATGCTGTTTTGTTTCTATTTGTTATTGTTTTGATTTCCTCTTTCCTTTTTGCGTAAAACTATGCAATTTCACGTCGTGTTTTTGTTGTTTTCAAGATATGATTGATGACAATAATTTCATCATCAGGTTTATATTAGCTAATCTCTTTGCTTGTACCGATGCAGCATTTCAGTGCTTCCGAATTATTAGTTCTCCGATGCATTTTGTTGATTTGAAAGTGAAATTGATGGAATCAATATATGCGGCCTTGCTTCAAATATAAATCCTTTTGACTCTTGATATGTTAACTTTTAGTAAATGTTCAAGATAACCTATAGCAAGCACCAAAATCCATTCCCTAAAATCAAGAGAACTTACATTCTAACATGCACCAAAGGCTGGGAATATTGATCAACACTGGATTTGATCGATAATCTTTCGTCATCTTGACGAGACCAACTGGCTTGATTGTGGCTAGTTCTTTTCCTTTGCTAAAGCATATTTGGGTCTCTTTTCCTTTTTCGGGAGACTTTTGTCGCCAGGGTCTTGTCGATGACCCGCAGTTGGCTGGACCACCCCCCTTGATTGGGGGTTCCAATGTTGATTTGGATGGGTGGGAGTTGGTTGAGATCAATCGACAGTCAGTCCACGAGGACTTGTTTCGACCACTAGAAGTAACGACAGCAATGTTGTTGTTGGGAGTCATTCCCCAAGCTCTCTTTGGTTGCGGGTCAGTTCTTTCTCGGCCACAGTCTTCATGTATGACAATCAGGCAGGAAAAAAAGAACAATCTACTGCTAATCTTGATTCTTGCACTAGGTTGAACTCAAGAGTTATGACAACAATTGAAAGCTCATCCAACGTCCTATTAAATAGAAATGAGAAACGGAAAATTGAGGGCTAATCATGATGTGGTTGTTTATATGAATCAAGGCATTATAAACAACAATTTTCTCAGTCAGCAATCAGCTCCGCTCCAGTACTCTGCAAAGGATTATGATCCAATCAATAAACTGATCACTTATGACAACTTACAATTAAGAGAAGCAAGCAGCTATAATGAATTTATCTGGAAAAACAAAACAACATTAAGAGCATACCACTGCGTTCCTTATAAGAAACGACATGAACTTGAAGGTCGTCGTTTCCCAGGTCTCGTTGTTGTTCTTGAATTTCCAATGCTGATGATTCCAAAAATGATTTGCTGAGAGCCCCCATCTTTAACTTGATTAGTTGAAGGGTTGGAATATCTCCAATTCTAGGAGGGATCTCCTCTAATGCATCACAGTGTGTGATGTGAAGTTGCTCGAGGCACGGAAAGTGAGTATTTTCTGTTCGCCAGTACTTGAGATCATGTAAACGCTCCATTAGAAGGAATTTCAGCTTGAGGAATTCCCCTTCTATTGGTTCCCATTCTTCTCCCGAAAATGCATTTCTTCTTAGTTTGAGAACCAGTAGATTGGGCAAGGAACCCACGGCACTCATGTCTTCCCAAGGAAGTGAGCAACCGTCTAGAGTCAACTTTATGAGAGTGGATGGAAAAACAAAGTTCACAGGTAAGGGCATTCCATCCCAAGAAAACCTGAAGTAAATATTGAGTGTCTCAAGTTGGTTCAAACGGGACAGATTGTTGAGCCCATAATCCTCCCAAATTCTGTCTACCTCTGCATTGCAATTGAATCCCAGTTTTTTAAGGTTTGGAATCATTTCAATGGTATCACCGGTGAATCTGAAATCAAATACTCTTGAGAGTGTTTGTAGGCTTCCTAGGAGAGGAACTCCATCAGTAATCCTCACTTCTTCATAAGGAATCGGTGGCAATGCTATTCCCGCTTCGGACACAACATGCCTTAAATGTGGCATTTTCCAAATTTCAAATGGTAAGGATAGATACGACTCACAAATTAATGATTGAAGATTCTGAAGGTGGAATATACGTGAAGTAATAGTGTTGATGTCGTTTGGCCGAAGGTTAAGGTACCTCAAATGTAACTGCTTTACGATTTTATTAGAATTGGCATGGAGTAGCTCTAAGATTTCTTCTGAGGAGCGAATAATAGGTCTTGTATCCAATATCCTCAACAATTTACAACCAGATGCAACTGCTGATAATGAGTCATTCTCGTGTCGTACCTCGGGTGAAGAATAGATAAGAGAACGAATTTGTGAGCCGTGTTTGTTTATGTATTCAAGAATTAAGGAATATTCATCAAAACTTTGAATGCTAACACGACGTACATCACTAATGGGTACTCTCTGAAAGTCATCTCTCCATCGCAAGCAGAGAAGAAAATCTTCATAACGAGCTCTTTGGGAGCACAAGTCTCTCAAAACATCATGAATGATGCAGAACTTGAATTTACCGTTGCACTTCTTTCTAGTGATCAAAACAAGATTCCTATTGACAAGTTCTCTGAAATATTCTTCCCCCACTTCTTCTAAGCTTTTAAACTCATTTGGTTTTAGAAATCCCTCCGCAACCCATACCTTGATAAGCTTAGATATCCGGATTTCGTGATCTTCCGGATAACCTCCCAAATATAGAAAACATGGTTTGAGATGATGAGGCAAGTGGTTATAACTCAAAGATAGTATTGTCGACAAATGTTTGTCGTTCTGAATAGTAGCAGTCGAGCTTACTTTTTTTGCTATGTTTTCCCAATCATGTTGTGCCCTTTTGACATTTGAGAGAACTCCTGCAATCACCACAATTGCAAGTGGTAATCCTCCACAATTCTTTGCAATCAACTTCCCAATAACCTCCAATTCTTTGGGGGTATGTTCTTGTGCAAACACTTTCTCCCGAAGAAGCGTCCAACTCTGTTCCTCATCTAAGAATTTCACTTGATGAAGAAATTTTGAACTGCCAGCATAATCAACCACATTAGACAATCTAGTGGTTATCATTATCCTACTTCCATTTGAATTATCTGGAAACATCCTTCTAATATCATCGCAGAATTTTGCCTCCCATATGTCATCCATAACAATGAGATACCTCCTTCCGAACAAATTTTTGTATATATGTTCTTGCAGTACCTTCTCCCCATCTCCATCCAATTCCTTCTTGTTGATATTCAATGAGTTTAGAATAGCTAGAAGAATATTTTTCAAATGATAATCTTGAGATACGGTAACCCAAGCACGACAATCGAAACGATCATATATAAGTCTATCATCAAAAACATCGCTAGCTAAAGTAGTCTTACCGAGACCCCCCATGCCGGCAATTGAAATGACCTCAAGCTGGGATGATTCTCCACATAGCTGGGCTTTTATTGTTGTCCTGAGGTCGTCATCAAATACCAACATCGTATTTTCTCCACTGGGTGTTTGCACTCTTGATGCTTCAACAGAAACATAGGAGTTTGGCAGTTGCAAATCTTCATGAACTGTTTTGGTTTCTTCTTTGATCCTCGTCATCTTTTCCAGAATCGAATCAACATCTGAATTCACCTTCTCCAAGTCTCGATAATATTTCTTCTCTGCGACATAATCAAGTGGCTTTCGGAGAGTAGAACCCAAGTGCCTTCGAACTCTCTCAGCTCTATTTTCTAAATGAACATGAGGTAATGAAGGAGCTGAAATATGGGACTCAATGATATCCTGGGCACGGTAAGCTGCATCCCTGATTCGCCTTTCAAGAATATCATTCGCTTTTTCTGGATGATCTTTCGGTGAATAAGCATCCAACATTTCCAGCAAACTATTGAACTTTTCATAGAGACAGACGTGAATTGGATGTTTGTCAAGAAACGAGTTTGAATATCGTTCATGAAGGGTTATGTCCTTCAGCAATTGAACAAGTGAAACAAGAGCAGCATAATAAGCCATGGTTGATCTTATCTCCTTCAACACACGCACACAAGAACCAGAAGAAATATTACAGGATTATTGTTAGAAAGTGCTCTTGTTTTATTCAATATGTGTTAGTTAATTAGAATTAAAGATTGGTGGATGTGAGTTTGACGACACAGTTAACTAGGAAGACCAGATTGGATTAGTTAATTCATCTTACAGCCTGCCTAACTTTGATTAGAGTACACACACAAACTAAGGTAACTTTTTTCATTTAGGATGATCAAACTAGGATATCACGAGGTTTGGCCTAATTACTCAAACTTCACTCAAAGTTTAACAAATTACAAAAACTTTCTCTGGCACATTCTGATTAAATATTCCCTAAGGCACGTTATGATATTCAGAATATAAGGTGAAATATTTTTGCCACTCCGGGCTTACACTCTTGATAATTAAGAACGCTTTTATCTGCAACTGACCCGCTTGTTCTTTTTTTTTTTTTTTTTTTTTTTCAAAATTCGAATTTGTTTTCGAGTTCGGATACTGTACATATATGCTTAATACGGAGATGATCTCTTAACTCCGTGTCTCTATCACAAACTAAAACCTTACCTAAGGGATCTATGGTTTGAAGTCAGATCTGATCATTCTTGAAATGTGAAATTTGATGATATTTGATAGACAAATGCATATGGAACTCAACTTTTCGTGCAAATATATAATTTGTTTATTGTTAAAGAGAATCTCATCCACCCGCATAGAGACAACTCCCATTCCAATACTAATATAAAACATAGGCAACCAATTGAAATAATGGTACTTTGCATTATATATATTAAGTCTTCAGATTAGCATCACTTGTTTTTCTTTTCACAATCACATGAGTTCTGTAACTTTTCAATAAGCTACTTGCAATTTTTAAATTAATCACGCACATCCCTAGCTACTAAGACTAAAGATTTATAAAGAATTTGAAAGGAATGACTGATCGATATTACTTTTAACAAGGGATAATTAAGCTGGGGTCTGATACAATTACACAAAGTGGCATTGAGTTTTGAGAAATTACAAAAAACTACCCCCGACGAGGAATATAAGTTTAATCTAGATTCATGACTTCACATGGTTTTGTCTTTGAGTAATTTTGATGGATATCCTATTTTGCTATTGATACTTACGGATTAATATCTGAATTTAAATTCTGACTGCAATAGCATGTGTTAGGCCAAATCTTAAACTATGTGAAAATTCTTGGGATTTCTCAAACTTCAAGAGAAGTTTATGTAATTTGGTCAAAACTCAATCCATTGTTTTTACCATAATCAGCCATATCCAGCAACCTTGTGGTTAGAATCACCCGGCTTCCGTTATTATGATTTAGGGAATATCCTCTTTTCATCATCCAAATCTTTGTCATCCATTACGATGAGATACCTTCTTCCACTAATTGTCCTTGTGTTTTCAACGCAGATGGTTCCACATCTACACTGTTGTTAGGGCCCAACTTCAAGTCGATCAGTTAAAGAGTTGGAACATCTCCAATTCCAGAAGGGATCTCCTCTAACTAATAGATAGCAGTATGAGATATTAAGACGCTAGAGGCAAGGGATCTCGGTATTTTTTGCTCGCGGATAAATTAACATGGTCATTTGTAGGAATTTCAGCTTGAGGAAATCCCCTTCCATGGCTTCCCATTCTTCTCCTACAAATGCATGCATTTTCTCTTCATATGTGAACTTCTAGATTGTGTAAGCAACCCAAGACACTCATGTCTTCCCAACCAAGTTTGCAACCGACTGGAGACAACTTTATGAGAGTTAACGAAAAAGCAAAGTTCTCCGGTAAGGGTGTTGCAACATGTGTGTAATGATCAGAACATACAAAAGCAATACGAAGTTCTCAAAGTTTGTGAAAATGGAACAGATTGTTGAGCCCTCACTCCTCCCAAATTTTGTGTGGCACGAAATCATTTCAATTTTATCACTAGTGAATCAGAAATTTATCAATGTCATAAGGAATTGATGGCAATCTTACTCCCCCATTTGCCACATGTCTTAGTTGTGGCATTTTCAAATTTCAGATGGTAATGATTCTAGTATTAATCAACAATTAATGTTTGAAGATTCTGAAGCTGTTATATAAGCCAAGGCATTAGAATATTGCCTTGTACCCCAAGTGCAAGGTACCATAAATGTGACAGACATGAGGAGCTGAGCGAGTCTGCTCTATCCAATATTCTCAACAGTTTACCACCAAAAGCAGCTGATAATTCGTGGTCCTGAGATGAGATCTCGGAACAAAGTATATAACAGCACGAAGATGAAAAGATCATGAGTGATGCAACGCTTGAATTTGCTATTAGATTTCTTTCCGGTAATCAAAACAAGATTTATACGGACAAGATCTTTGGAACAATCTTCTCCCAGTACTACTTCAAAGTTTCTAGATTCAGTCAGTTCAATCTAATGAATTTAAATATAGAGATTTTATTATAATCTTCCAGAAAGTCTCCCAAAACATGGTTTCAGTCTTATGGGGAAGTGGGTTATAACTTATCCTTACGTGAAGTTGCTAGAGTACGATTAACCTCTGGATTTGAAATCACTGCTTATATACCCGGTATTGGCCATAATTCACAAGAACATTCTTCAGTCTTAGTAAGAGGGGGGAGGGTTAAGGATTTACCCGGTGTAAGATATCACATTGTTCGAGGAACCCTAGATGCTGTCGGAGTAAAGGATCGTCAACAAGGGCGTTCTAGTGCGTTGTA